>VMDR010009383.1:0-33589 GCA_007922815.1 Macrotus californicus
AGAGAAAAAGTCCTACTGTATTCCTGATTTTAATTGAAATGTTCATATTATCTTCACACCGTACAATATCTTGAAAATGCACATCGTAATAACCTGTTTAAAATCCTCCAATGTCTTCCTAGAATGTTTATAATCACACTCAAATTCCTCACCAGGGCACCCAAAGACCTAGCTGATCTGTCCTCTGACTGCCTCTCCAACCCGCCTGTCAGCAGGTGCTCTACCTATCCAGGTCACGGCCATGCTGCCCTTCTGTCTCTTGGTCAATCACAACTTCTTTCCCATGGGAAGCCCTTTGCCTTGGTCCCTCCTTTGTCTGGACAGCTTCTTCCCCCAGACTGAACTTGGCTGGAATCTTGCTGACATATAAGCCTTTTCAAATACGGCTGCTGCCACAGAGACTTCCCTTGACCAAATGATCTAACAGAGCCACTCCCCCGCCCCCAGCCACTCTGATTCAAACCCCTTTGTAATGCGTTCCCACAGCACTTGGCTACAATCTGATCTTTCATACTGTGTGCTTTTGTATTGGTTTTTCTTCATTGCATGTCCTTTTCCCTTCATCCTCCTCCCAGAATACAAACTCTATGAGTGTGGAGGCCATTATATTTCCAGCACCAAGACCTGTGCCTAATAAGTTGAGGGTGCATTAATTTTTATTGCTGCATAACAAATTACCATCATTCCAGTGAATCACACCAACATTCATTATTTGCTCACAGTCCTGGAGGTCAGAAATGCAGGAGCAGGCTGACTCAGTTTTACAACCTGGCCAGGGCATTAGACACTGAACTCAGGTGTCAGCCAGGCTGAGTTCTCATCTGGAGGCTCTGGAGAAGACTGTTTCCATGCTCTTCAGCTTGTTGATAAAATCCAGCTCCATGAAGCTATAAGATTGAGATCTCTATCCCCCCACTGACTGGCAGCCAGAAGCCATTCTCAGCTCCTGGGGGCCACCCACCATCCTTACCATGTGGTCCTGTCTATCTTCAAGCCAGCATGACAATCAAATCCCCCTTGCGCTTTGAATATCTGACTTTCTCTTCTATAACCAGCTGGAAAACTCTCTGTGTTCAAAGAGCCATGTGATTCCATCAGACCTACCTGGATAATCTCCATATCTTAAGGTCAACTTGCCAAGTAACATAACTCAATCCAAATTCAACATACACACAGCCCTGAGGATTATAGAAAACAGGTACACCACAGGGGAGGAAATCTCAGGCCCACTGTAGAATTCTGCCTACAACAGAAGGCATTCTACAAACATGTGTTGTATTAAAAAATGAATAACAAATGTGCCCATCTAGAATCATAAATAACCTCACAAGTGTTAACATTAAAGGAATTACGATCCATAAAGATGTCCCTGTGATGTCAGGAAAAAGTTACAGTGGATATGAGTTGCCATGCTCCATCACAGCAGGACTATTTTTTCTTTAAGTTTGGGGGCTCAGAAAGCTAAACTCTAGTGAGCTGACAAAGTTTAAAAAGACAAAAACAAAAAACAAATACGTAAAACCATAGGCTGATCAGTAAGACTGGGTGTCCATTTGACTCAGCTACTTCCCAGCTTGGATTTTGGACAATTTATTTAACACACAGAGTTCAGGTTGCTCCTGTCTAAAATGGGTGGTGATTTCACAGGTGGTCGTGAGGTGTAAATTAAGAGATGAATGCACATTACCTAGTATGTTATCCAGAGTTTAGCATTTGCTCAATAATTATCCCCAGCAGTCTGGAGAATTCAGCTGTTCAGAGGGAAAATTCACAGATTTGTTTCACCCAGGCAAGGCTTTTTCGGTGAAGTTGCAGGGTAAGAGAGAGGGGCTAGGGGTATGTTCTAAAGTCAGGAAATTAGTGTGTGTGTGATGAACATTCTTTTCCCTTAGGAACTTGCCACACTTCTTAGCAAATTCAGTGCAGCCAGTTTTTCTGCTAGCATTAGAAGAAATTCTATTTCTTTAGCTGGTTATCATGCAAGGGAATTGACTAAAGTTTAGAGGGCATATTTTATTTAAAAAAACTTATGTTTAGATACTGCAATCTCAGCACAGCAGAGAACACCTGACATGCGGCACAGCACAGTGCAGTGGCTGTAAATTCCAGCCCTGCCACTTTATAGCTCTGTGACGTTGGACAAATTTACATTATTTCTGTCTACCTCAGTGTTCTCATTTGCAAAATGGAAATAACAATTCACCACAGGGCTGATGTGAATGCTAAATGATTCAGCATAGGCAAAATGCTTAGAACTATGCCTGGCATGGAATAAGTGCTACAAAATATTTATACTACAAAAATTGTGGACTGAGAGAAACAAATGGAACCTGGCTGAGGGAACAGCTGATCCACATCGCCTGGTCACTGCATCTGTTCCCATTTAATAGCCGCTGAAAACTGACTGCTCTAGAGATCACTCTTCTTTCCCCTTCACACCCCTTCTGGTGAACTGCAGACCAGCAGCAAGAATAGATGCACGAGAGATTTAGTGGGGGTAACACTTGTAGGATAAAGGACAAGGGAGCAGGAGTCAGCAGAGAGAGCATTTGGACCATGAGACAGGTCAGACAGCTGTGAAAGGAAAGAGGGAAGGAAGGACGATTGGCTAGGAAGAGCAACGGACCACAGTGCAGTTCTTAGAAAGTCTCAGCCTAGCCAGAGCCACAAGAAGACAGTGCCTGTTAGAGGAATCCATGTCAGGCAACACAGGGCCAGGCTGTGGTGCACCTGCCACACTCAAGTATTGGCTAGGAGGAGCCCAGGGGAAGCACAACCTTGGCACATTCAGACGGCTGTCCAACAGCTGTCATCAGCTGAGCTCCCCACACTAGTGTCTCTAGAAGGAAGACCTGGGTGGCCTGCCTCCATGACTGCCATGGCCCTGTGGCTTCATTCATGCAGGTGAAATGCACATAGAATGTAATGGCTGCTGGACACTACAACAGGTGTTACTGCACACCTCATTATTCTTTAGGGACCAGCCAGGAAGAGGCAGCTGAAGCTATGGTGGCCCTCTGGTGGGACCCATCCATAGGGAAAGCCATTGCCTTGCTGGCTGCTTGTGTCTGGGAACTAATGCATTGAACCCTTCCTGATTTAGGCATTTGCTAAGCACAGATTCCAACAGTGAGCAACTACCTTTTATGTGAAGGCAAATTCAGGAATAGTATATATGTATGTTTATGCATGTGTGTGTGTGCATGTGGGGTTGTATTTAGAAGCCATATTTCTTTCCTTCAAAACAAAAATAGTCTTACTGGGTTCCACATAAAATATATCTCTTCTTAGAACTCAAATTACCTACTTAACTGAATAGAAAAATGTCATTAGAAGAGTTGACATTGCTTCTTAGCCACCAAAATGGTAAGACAGCATTCAGACTTCTTTGAAAACATCAATAATAAGGTAACTCTTTAGTTTTCCTCTTGAAATGAGATCACAAATAAGATCACCAAGCTGGGCAGCCCCGGCTGGCTCTCACCTGGATGTTGACAGCATCTCTGTTCTGTACCTGGCACTGTGAGGGCACAGAACGCAAGACCCGGTGCCAAAGCTGGGAGGAACAGACAAGGACCAAAAACGCTGTAAGGGGTGTTTACAGGTACTGTCAGAATGCAGAGGAGTGAGTCACCGATAATGTTTATGGGAACTGCAGTGATAGGCTAAGACCTGCAGACACCCAGCTCCACCTTGACAGACTGCTGCTCACACCTGGCAGTCAGCCTTTTCCTCATCTCCCTCCAGACCTTGGCTTCCAGCTTCACCTTGGCTCTCCCAGTGCAGATGGGGTCAGTGTGATCCTTGCTACCCCATCCCTGAGCAATACTGTCATTCACTCATTCATCTACCCATCCTTAATCAAGAATATATTAAGCACAGAATGCACTTGGATTATAGTTTGTACTAACATCAGGTCCCTTACACAGTAAGTTTCTATTTTGTTATGTTAATGTGTAATATTAGCCAACTCAGATCCCTTTGGGAATGAATAAAAGGATAAAGAAGGTAAATTCCAGTAATTGCAAAGGATCTTCTTTCTCAGCTACATGTCGCTAACACAGCATGGCAAGAGCGTGAGCTTCTGTTGTGATTCTCAGTATTGGCCACACGTGTGACCTGCTTAGAACCCTCATTTTCCTCCTCATGATCCAAAAAGCAAGGATAACACATCTTGCAACGTATGTGTTAAATTATTTATGAAAAAGGCAAAATCTATTGGAGCAAAATGTAAAAAATAAACTTATACACATGCAAAATGGAAATTTAGATTTCTTAAAATAATCCGGATGCAGAAAAAGTCCTATTAAACATGTGAAAAAAATCCAGAAATAATAAATGAAGAGTATAATAGATTTTAATATATAAAAATCATTTACCTCTACATAATAACATATAAGCAAAATTCTTTAAAAATCATGTAATTGATGAGGAAAAACATAGTTTCAAATATATATTATACATATACATGTATATGTATCAAAGATTAATAGCCATAGTATTTAATGAATCCCTGCAGATTAATAAGAAAAATGCAATTCTACGGAAACATGACCATATGTATATGAGCAATTCACAGAAGAATTACAAGTAGCCAATAAAGACCTGAAAACATTCTCAGCCTATCTACTTCTTAAGAAACATGGATTTTAAAACTAAGGTGATATTGTTTTAACCCACCATATTGACAAGAAGTATTAAACAGTGATAAAAATCCCTTATAGGCAAATACCTGGGAAATGGGTACTTTCACATGCTGCCACAGGAGAGACAACTGAGGAAAGGCACCTGCTGTGTAGTAGGCCTCACTGCTCTAACTCTTGGTCCCTAACATAGGGGAAAGCTAGTTTAAAATAAGTTAAGGGAAAAAGAAAAGAATTACTATTATCACAATAAAGAGCTTAGGATAGTTCGTGAATCTCATGTAGTTTGAGGAAAGATGGGAACCAGGCACTCAAACTGCATTGGGACTCATCCATTCTGCTCTTTGCATATTGGCTTCAGATTTCTTTCTTTCTTCTTTTTTTTTTTTTTTTTTTTGGTGCCGACTGGCTTTCTCCATTTGGTGGAAAAACATGGCAACCAGAAAACTCTGAGTTCTGTGTCTTACAGGTCCAACTTAACAGAAAATGACTGATTCAAGCTTCAAGTTCTCCAGGTTCAAAAACCCTAAGGAAGGACTCATTGGCCCTGACTAGAATCAATGACCATGCCTGGACCAATAATTGATGACCAGAGAGATAGAATTCCTTTAGTCTTGGCCCACTGCTGTCCCAGTCCACTTCATCTGAAGATGAGGACATATTTCCTTCTCATCTCCCACCAGTACGATAAGAGAAGGCATGATTCCTAGAAGAAGGGAATGCTATTCCTAGAAGTAAAATATGCTAGCCATATATAAAAGGGATCAAAATATACAGGCATGAAATACCTTTTTTAATTAATTAGGTAATTAAAAGTTAACTAGGTATAGTTAACTGGAAGAGGTATTTAGCAATATCTATCAAGATTAAATATATATAACTTTATGTTTGTTAATTCCACTTCTATTTACCCTAAAATTTAACATATACACACAAAAAAGATTAAATTTTTAAATTATCAACAAACATTCAGTGCATCCTGTGTGCCTACACTCTTTTAAAAGCTAGAATAATAGTAAAGGAGATAGAAGTTTTATATATTTATATTTGAGTGGGGAACACACAGATAATAAGCAAGTGATTGACACATTGCAATTGTTTATTAAGCATTCTGTCCAATTTCAATTTCTAGGCTTCATAATCTCACAATATAAATGTGTTTTCTGTTTATGCTCAGGGAGTTTTCATTATCTTCGGAGCTCCATTTGTGATACCATATATACTTGCAATTGGAAATAGTATTAGATTATGTCTAATTTTTATAGAATTGTACACTTCACAAAGAGCTTTCATATCTACTGTCTCATTTCTTTCATGCACCAAAACTGACTTAAATAGAGGCAGGCATCATTATTATTTTGGTCACCCTTGAATCTCCAGAACCAAACAAGATGCAAGGTACAAAGCGGGCACCAAGAAAGAGTTTGTTGGAGGAATCAGAATTAAGGAGTGCGGCTGAGGACAAAGAGCCAGTTAGGTAGCTCACATTGGTCATCTAACTCAAGACTACTAGTTCCAGTTCTTGGGCTTTTCCAGCTACACCATGTTTGAAATTTCTAGAATCGTCTAATCATAAGATTTTGGTTACCCCATTTTACTTAGTAGCTGCCATTTTTTCTAAATTAGAGGATCTTGGTATTTTGCTTTTTTATTTTAAAGAAATTATTAGATATTTTATTGATGGATGATTCACAAAACATGAACTACTCTCATCAAACCTGGATCCAGCAGCAAGTAGAGCTCAGAGTGTAGAAAGAAGTGTTGGTCACACTCATGTCTGAGCCTCATGAGAAATCTAAGACTTGTGCTGTAACTTCAATGACTTAGACCCGTCATTCTGCCTCTCTACGAAATGACTATTTTAATTGACTGCCGATTCCTTCTATTGCTAAAATATAATGTGTCAACTTTTCAGCCATGCCTGCTGAATAATTGTGGATAGCAAGTGTTGTATTTTAGTTGACTCTGAAGGAGAGGAATATGCATTGCTGAACAAAGTCCTTTCAGTCAGTTATTTGAGCAACTGAGTGTTCTAGGCTCCACAGATGCAAACTTAATTACGACAAAGAACAAGCATTACTTCTTTCATGTGATGAAATGAGTCAACAGAGGAGAGTTTGTTTGGGCCCACCCTCTCTTTTTTGGAGAAATAAGACTCATCAAATGTTGTGACATGATTTTGCAGAGGCCTAGGTAAAAGCAATGGACATGGACTACAGAAACGGAAAGCCTGCTCCTCAGCAATGGCTTTGTACTGAGGGTCAGCTGACAGAACCAGTCCTCAGACAGGATGTAACACCATTAGTTACACCCTTCCAGGTCACAAAGAACAACAAACACGCAGAGTCTCCTCACCTAATGTCCATGACAGCCTCTGTACAGGAAAGCAAATGAGCTTTGGAATATCAAAAAGCCTGGTTGCAAATTCCAGCCTCTGCCTTGAATAACCTTGAATAAGGTATTTAATGTGGCTAAACCTCAAGTTTCTAATCTACAGAATTAAGATAATCATATTTTCCTTCCAAGATGTAAGTCACCAATGTATGAAAGCACCTGGTAGGGTCCTGACACCAAACAGATGGTGAATAAACAAATGGGATATGCCACACTCTAACCACTCGCCTATTGAAGGATATCTAGGCTGTTTCCGCTTTTGCCTGTTACAAATAACGGATCTTTAAACATTCATGTCCAGACTTCTATGTAAACATAAATTTTCATTTCCTTGAGACAAATGTCCCACAGTGGAAGTGCTGGATTATATGGTCGTTGCATGTTTAGGTTATAAATTATTTGCCAAACTGCTGTCAAGAGTGGCTGTAGCATTTTACATTCCCACCAGCAACAAATGTACAAGATCAAGTTTCTTCACATTCTCATCAGCATTTGGTATTATCACTATTTTTAAAATTTTTTTAAGGATTTTATTTATTTTTAGAGAGAGGGGAAGAGAGGGAGAATCAGAGGGAGAGAAACATCGATGTGACAGAGAAATATTGATCAGATGCCTCTTGCATACGCCATGACCAGGGACAAAACCTGCAGCCCAGTCATGTGCCCTGACCAGGTATCAAACCAGTGACCTTTTGCTTTGCACGATCAATACTCTCACTATTTTTTATTTGAGTTATCCTGATAGTTTCATAATGATATCTCACTGTGGTTTTAATTTGCATTTCTGTAATGGCAAATGATATTGAACAGATTTTCATAAGTTTATTTTCCATCTGTTTATCCTCCTTAGTGAAATGTCTGTTCATGACTTTTGCTCATTTACTTTTGCTCATTTTCTAATGGGCTTATCTCTTTCTTTGCTGTTGAGTTTTTGAAGCCTTTTTTTTTCTTAAAGTACTTATTTGTTTTTTTAGATATGGAAAGGGAAGGAGAAAGAGAGGGAGAGAAACATCAATGTGTGGTTGCCTCTCACGCACCTCTAACTGGGGAGGTGGCTGACTGGGAGTTGAACTGGCGACCCTTTTATTCTCAGGCTGATGCTCTATCCATTGAGCTACACCAGCCAGGGCTGAAAAGTCTTTATACATTCTATATAGTAGTCATTTATCAGATAAATGGCTTGCAAATATTTTCTCCCAGTCTGTATTTTGTCTTTTCATCCCTTTAAGAATGTCATTCCCACAGCAAAGGTTTTCAATGTTGATGAAGTCAAGTTTGTCCACTTTTTCTTCTCTGGATCACACTTTTAGTGTTACATCTAAGAACTCTTCACCCAGCCCCAGGTACAAAGGTTCTCCTTTATGTTCTCTTCTAAAAGATTGATGCTTTTATGTTTTACATTTAAATCTATGATTCATTTTGAGCGGCATTTTGTATAATGTGTGAAGTTTGGGTTGAAGTTCATTTGTTTGCCTGTAGATTATAATTGTTTTAGCACCATTTTTCCAAAAGATTATCATTTCTTCATGGAATTACTTTTTCATCCTTGTCAAAAAAATCAGTTGGGCAATTTTGTGTGGTCTCTTTCTGGATTCACCCTCCAGTCTGATCCATTGATCTATGTTTCCTTCCTTCCACCAATCATATGCCGTCTTGATGACTATGGTGACATGAGTCTTAAAATTGGGTAGTGTGACTCCTCGTATTTCAGTCTTCTTTTTCACATGTGTTTTAGCAATCGTGAGGCCTTTGCCTTTCCATGGATTTCCCCTTTATTCCTAAAGGATATTCTTACAGATCTAGAATTTTGAGTTGCTACTTCTCTTCTTTCATCACTGAAGAAATATTATGCCACTTCTTGCTGGCCTCTGTGGGGTTTTGAATGAGAAATCTGCTGTCATTTGAATGCTTTTTCCTGCATAGACGAGTTGTTTCTCTCTCATTGCTTTCAGGATTTCTCTCCGTCTTTAATCTTTACGTGTATGACGATAATGTGTCTTGGCAGGGAATTTAATTTTTTTAGTTCATCCTGTTTGACATTCACTAAGCTTCTTAAATCCATAGGTTTGTGTCCTTTGCCAGATTTGGAAAGGCTCCAGCCACTATTTCTTTGAACGCTCTTTCAGTCTGAACCTCTTTCCTCTCTCCTTCCCGTCAGTGAGGCAGAGGTTGGGTCTTTCGTCATGTTCATACAGGTTCTTGAGTTGCAGATCATTTTTACTTCAGCCAGTTTTCTCTCCTTATTCACACAGGGCGATTTCTATTGTTGTTTCTTTCGGTTTACTGTGCCTTTCCTCTGATTGCTCCATTCAGCCGTTGAGTTCATCCATCGCATTTTTTATTGTGGTTATTGTATTTTGAGGTTCTCAAATTTAAGTTTATTTTTATTATTGTTGATGCTATTATAGATGTTCACCATTTCTCCCTCCCTTTGCCCCCTTCCACCCAGCCCCCCACGCCTGGGCCTTCACCACATTGTTATCTGTGTCCATGGGCTATGCATATATGCATATATGTTCTTTGGCTCATCTCTTCCACTCTCCCAACCCCCTCCCTTCTGAGATCTGTTAGTCTGTTCCATGTATCCATGCCTCTGACTTTGTTTATCAGTTTATTTTGTTCACTAGATTCCACATATGAGTGAGACCAAATGGTATTTGTCTTTCTGACTGGCTTATTTCACCTAGCATAATGTTCTCCAGGCCCATCCACACTATTGCAAAAGGGTAGGGGCTTCTTCTTTTTACAGCCGAGTAGTATTCCACTGTGTAAATGGACCACAGCTTTTTTATCCAGTCATCTACTGACGGGTACTTGGGCTGTTTCCAAGTCTTGGAGATTGTAAATAACGCTGCTGTGAACATAGTAATATTTAAGTTTTTTATAACTTCCAACTCTTTGCTGACGCTTTTATTTTTTAATTCATTTCAAGTATGTTTGTAATTGCTCATTGAAGCACTTTTATGATGGCTGCTTTAAACCTTTTCCAGCTGAATAGAAGGAGAGAGAAAATAATTGGTGGACGGAAAGAAAGAACAATAAAAATTACCCAATCTGAACAATAGAAAGAATAAGCTGAAGAAAAAAAAGGACAGAGAGACACTCAGAGACCTGCATAACTATAGTAGAGGCTATAACATTTGTGTTACCAGAATATGGAAAGAAGAGAAAAAGGACAAAGCTGGAAAAACAAACGGCTAAAGACAGCCCCAATTCTAACACCTCTGTCACGTCAGTGCTAGTGTTCATCGTCTGTATTCATTCGTGTTGAATTTCCTGGTTCTTGCCGTGATGAATCCTTTTAACTGAAACCTAGGCATTTTTTGTGTTGTTTAGAAACTTCAGATTTTATTTCAATTTTGGCTGCCTTTCTGTGCTCTTGCTCTGTCATGGGAAGAGGGCGTGTTGCTTCATTACAGCCAGGTGGAGAGAGAAGCCCAGTTTCCTCACTTGGCCTCTGCAGACACCAGAGGAGGGCAAGCGTCTCCCAGTGCGCCCAGGGAGAAGTGGGAGGGCAGGCTTCCCTCTCGGCTTCCTCTGATACCCCTGAGTTGGAGCAGTACGAGTGCCTATTCCTAGTCCTCAAGTCGTCCACTGTTACCACAGGGGTCGTATGGCCTCATTACCACTGTATACTAGGAAAAGTCTTCACTCTCTTCTAGGTCTCCTCTGACAGCAGCCTGGTAGGGAGAGGCAGGGGAACCTCGTGATGGCAGGGTGCAGGTGGGAGTCCCAGTTTCACACATGGTCTCCCCTGACGTTGTAGGTGGAATGGGGAGCTTTGTGACTACTGAGCGGGAAGGACAGTCCTGGCACCCTACTCAGCCAGCTCTGACACCACGCTTGTTACGTCCTAGCCAGAGTGAAGTTCTAGGCTACCCATCTGTTTTTGCTGCTATGAATGGAGGTGAAGTCATACCTTTTTCATGATGTTTGGCTGGAATAGAGCCATTAGTGTCTAAAAGTTTTCTGTGGTGCGAAACTGCACTTTTCTTGGCGCTTTGGCTACAGGGAACAGGCTTTTAGGGGCCTTTTTTGTTCACGCCCACTGGCATTTTTAGTGCTCTAACTTCTCCGGTTCCAATTTTAGAATATACAAGCCAAAAGAACACCCAAGGACCTCACTATGCTATTGTTCCTCAGGTTCCAAGGTCCCTGCACAGTTTGCCTTCCTCTCTCCACCTTTCAGATATTCTGTATTTGTTCCGTACAACTGTACTTAGTGGGAGGAATAGGGAAAAATCATCTATTCCATCTTCATGGAAGCAAAAGTTTTGAATATTCATTTTTAATAGCACTTTATTGTAAAAAAATTTTGAGTGATATTAAATAAAATGTTAAAACTAAAAAAAGACTTCCTATAATTTTTACTACTATTAACATTGTAATTACCTACAAGATTAAGATTTGCAGGTGGTATTTATTTGTCCATATCCACAGCAAAGGCATGCACATGTCCAGCCAGTGCTCCAAGCTAAAGGCTATGTTGTTAGGCAGATAGGTAGCTGCCTTGGGTGTGTGGTGTGATGGTTCTAAGTAAGCCAGTCTTCCCCAAACAAACCCTCTCTCTGGCTAGCACATAGCATTACCAGGCTTAAGCTTGATCTCCTTAGCTTATGTCTGTAATACCGGTTGGAATGTAAGCAGCCACGGAGACCTTCCAGCACTATTCCTTACCCCAAGAGTGCTGCCTGCTATGCACACTCCCTAGTAAAGAGGAGCAACCAGATACTTAACAGAACCAAACAGTTGTAAGGACAGTTCATCATGTCCCTCAAAATATGTTCTTTTAGACACACATGCATAGTCATACACATACATCTCTGACAACCAAATGAACAAACCAAAATAGACAATTTAAAAGACACTTTCGGTTATAACTAATATATTTATTGACAGTGGCTTGATGTGTTGAGAAGGTCACAAGAAGTCGGGTGTATATGTCTTCCCCATTAGCTGCAGGAGAGAGGAATTGGCTTCAGCCATTCAGGAACGAAGCTCGATAAGTATTTATTAAGCACTTACTATGTGACAGGCACCACATTATGTGCTGGGGATAAGAATTTATAAATCACTTCTCTATGCTTTCTATTATTTGATGGCTCTTATACCAGAAAGATGTTTCTAGGAAATTGGATTTCTTTATCATAAATCTGTATTGCACTTTAGAAACTGCTTTCCTTTATCTCAACTGACTAGTTCTTAAAATAAGGTGGAAACATCACCTGTTATTGCTCATATTTAACAAACGAGGGCAGTGAGTCCCCCAAATTTAGATGTCTTTCCCCCAGCACCCCCACTGGGAGAACTGGGGCAACATCCTACATGGCGGTCTCCTGACCTCCCAACCCAGGACACTCCACATCACACCTTGGTGCTGCACAGCTCCTGAGAGCCATTTTCCTCAAAAGATATGTCTGCCTTTAGTTAAAATCCACCTTATGATTATGGTCATTTTTGTAAATCTTTCCACCAAACCAAAAACTCCACAAGGGTGGAAACTTTATCATTACAACCCATTGTGATTGTAAGCATCTGTCCTGGTTGGTATTCCATTAGTATTCATTGACTTAACTTCAATGACTGCAAGGGACTCTTGATTCTGAAATAAAAAGTAACCCTTGATGTTCTTCATCGTAATCAATCCACCAGCCTCAGTCCCTTCCTGGCTATGAGCTCAGTTAAATTGATAAAATTCTCTTCTTTGCAAAATGGGCATAATAATGCTTAATTACAAGGTTGTGATGAATATGGAAACAGTAAATGCTAATTATTATTGTAAAATATGTAAAATTTCTAGGACACATTTTGGCATGGAGCAGACTGCCCCTCGTTCATTCTCTAGCCCCCATTGGATAGCAAACTTTGTGAGGGAAGGGGTGTGTCTATTTAAAACCCATAGTACAATGCTCTATTTATCAGTCATCAGAAACAGATCTGCTAAATGAATGGATACATTAATACAATACCACAAAAGGATTTTTTTAAATATCAGAGTGTTACAAAATATTTAACTTCACTAAGATCAAGTTGATACAATATTTTGACAGTATAGTAAATCTATGTATATCTTCTAGACTAAAATAAAATATATGATCATCAATCACTCTGAATCTTTTCACTTTACCATGTTTACTCTATTATTTATTTTCACTTTGAAGTCCCTATCAGCTCCCTACTACCTGCCTTCATCCTTTCCTGCAAACTAATCATTCATTCATGCATGCAATTAACATTTACTGAGCACTTACTGTCTACCACAAACCAGGTTGCAAAGATTCATAAGGCTCTCTCTCTGCCTCTAAAGGATTTATATGCTACAAAGAAAAGCCAACGCATAAACAATTTATAATTAATGGAGGTGTTATGATAGAAGTACGAAAAAGTGCTATAGTAATAAGAGTGATTCATTCTGCCTGGGGAGTTTGCTTATGGGAGCATACATGTGGGAAAGTGATTTTTCTCTTTGCAAACTAAATTGACTTACTGGTAATAAAAATAGTTTCCATTTGTGTAGTATGTTGCAAAATGCTTTCACATCCATTTATTATTTTAATCCTCACGATGAAGGCTCTATAGTTTAGTGTTTTTAAAAATATATATATTTATCCAAAAAGGTAGCTATAAGGTCAACAGATAAATAATATGAAAATTCATTCTAAGGCCCACGGCTAGATGGTACAAGCCAAAGCTGGAGAGGGGAATAGCTAATAGCAAAGACCTGCTCCTTCTCCATCATCCTCAGTATCATTGCCTTACTTGAAGCCTGAGCCCACATCTTGCTCATAAGTTACTATAACAACCTTCTAACTGGATTCCCTGATTTGTGTCTCATTTGCCTCCAAGCCATTTGCTACACTGGCCACAAAATGATCATTTTTAAATGCAAACTGAACCATGTCATTTTTCTATAGAGTTGTTCATTCCCCATAGAATGAAGTCCAAATGCTTCTGTGTAGTACAGAAGACTTTCAACCACCATCTAAACCTATCAAATTTTTCAAATTCTTTACAATCTTGCTGATTTTTCTCAAAGCCGCCATACTACTTCCATTCCTATGCCTTCACAGTGCCTTTGCCCTGCAGTGCCTTTAGCCCTCCACTGTTCTGCTTCGTAGGATGACGGTTGGGCATAGACAACGTGGCTTTTTTTTGTTGTTATTTGTATTAGACTTATCAACAATAATGCTAAAATCCTGGCAACACAGTTTTTGCTCTTGTTTTTTCTTCTTAATTTATCACTGCATGAAATACAGGCTGGGAACCACTAATTTTAGCATTTTCTTCTAAAATCTCAATAAGAGATCAATATGTTTTTATTACATATCAAAGGTTCCTGATATTTATATGCATTTAACAGAACTAAAATGTATTCTTTTGTGAGCCCAGGCTCTGCTATATGCTAAGGAACCAGCTGAGGATAAGTCAAAACAAGGCAGATAAAGGTCTATGGTGGATCTTACATTCAATGAAATAAACAATAAAATAAATGAATAAATGAAATCTTATAAATTTGTGACAATGCTATTAAGGAAATAAAAGCTGGTCTGAGAAAGGAGGTACTTTGGAGTGAGCAGGCAGTCCATGAAGATCTCTATGAGGACAAAACATTTGAGATGGGACTTGAAAGATGTGAAGCCAGCCATGCAGCCAGGAGAAGGGTGTGTGGGCCAAGGGAGGGCCTTGGAGGGGGTGAAGAACTGACAGACCAGTGTCGTCGTGCATAGTGAGTGACAGGGAGAGTGGGCTGGGTCAACAATAGATCATGCAGGACCTTATAGGCCAAGGCAAGGAAGCCATTGAAAGATTTTAAGCAAGTGAATGATGAAGCTGAATGCAACACTTGCTGCAGGATGCAGGATAGAAAATGGATGATAAGAGAGCAGAAGAAGCAAGAAGACCAGTTAGGAGGCTATGGTGATGGTCCTATCAAGATATTTTGATGAATGGGACCATCGTGGTAGCAATGGCAGTGCTGAGCAATGGATGGATCTGAGATACACTTTTCAGATGAATCCAACAAGACCATCTTGAAGGAGAGCAAAAAGAATTAAGGATGAGTCCTAGATTTCTTGCCTGAAGCAACAGGATATATGGTGGAGCCATTAACTGAAATAGGAAAGACTGGGGGAATTTTAAAAAATAGAAAAAATATTGAAGTTTCATTTTGGATACGTTATATTTGAGATAGCTACAAAACATTTGAGGGGAGCCACCATGTTGGCAGTTGGACAAATTCATACGTCAGAAGGGAGTCCTGAGCTGGATATGTAAGTGTGGGAGTTTTTAATCTAGAGATGGGTGAGAGGAATTAATGCATTAGATGTATTATTTGAAATCATGCATGGGAAGTAGTAGACACTTCACTTGGAATGCAGCAAACGTGTACTTGAAAATATTAGCTATAGGATGCTGCTTATGGTCAGGACATTCTTCGCACAAGGTAACCCAAATCTTTTCTACTGGAGACAAATTGCTCTTCTGTCATTTGTTTCTCAATAGAAAGACATCCAGTAGTCTTCATAAGCTAGTCATGACTGGGAGACTCATTTAGAATATTTATGGATTTATATGTGGAAATACAAAAGAATAAAGATAAAAGTCTGCTAACACAAATATATGGCATATAACATGAAAATATGTGTATGTAACAGAAAAAGTGTATATCCATGCATAATATAGTTTAAAAAGTATTTTTAAAAAACTGAATGTCAAGGTAGTTAAATTATTCAGATTTACAGATTTACCTACATACAAAATAAATACATTTTAGAATGCTAATGCATTTATGACACGATAGACTAATTAATTTTTATGCTGTGGGACGCACAGTGGTTATGGTTAAGAAAATGTGGTTTCAGCTCACACATCCTGTTTCTGTTATTTACTAGCTGTGCAATTTTGGGCAAATTATATAGCCTCTCAGTTCCTCAATTTCCTCACCTGTAGAACATAGATAATTATAGCACCTATTTAATCAGTCTGTCATAAGAAGTGACAATAATGTGTGTAAAATATGTTAGCATGGTGCCTCAGGTAATCAATAAATGATCTATCAATATCAGAGGTTCTCAATCCTGGATGAATATTATAATCACCTGGGCAGTTTTTAAAATACTGATATCCAAGTTTCATCTAAACCAACTAAATCAGAATATCTGTAGGCAGGACTCAGGATAACAACAATGTTTTCAAAAGCTCCCTAGGAGATTCTAATGTGTGTAGCAAGGGTTGAGAGCTACCAAGCTATAATAAATTATTGTCTATGAAATAGAGGAATGAAATATTTGTACTGAGTTATATCTGCATGATACAGTGTGATACCGATTAAACAAGTAGTCAAAAGATTTTCAAAAGCTGTCTAGCAATTTAGTTTGAGGAGAAAAAAAGTAAACTGGAAGAGTAGATAAATGACAATAGGAACAAAGAAATGTTCTAGCGTCTCAAATAAGAAGCCCACACTCAACTCCCAGCTCCACCGCTTGGGGCTTTGTCATGTCAGTCAGGTCGCCCAGCCGCTGTTTCCTTGGCTGTGCAATGGGGTTAATGACGGCACCTGCCTCTCGCTCTGTTGCCGGAGCACTGCACGATTTCATATTTGTACAATGCTTAGAGCAACGCCGGGCACATGGTAAGCACTACGTTTGCTTAAAAATATTAATGTGGGAACATTCAGAATGAAATAATGCTGTTAATATTGAATTCCAGTAACACACTTTTGCATTAAATTAGAAAATTCTAACTTTTGCAATGAAAAATAGGCACAGTACAAAAGTTCTGAGGTGATGGTTAACAATAAAAACATTCTTTAGACCTTCTATCAAAGATCACGCTGGCCCTTGGTTCAAACCAGCTCTCTCTCATCGAGGAAGATGGCATGTCAATCTTGCCAGGACCTGTGTAAGACACCACAAAATATGTTAGTTCAAGTGTCCAGTATCTCTGAAGCCCTGAAGATCAACTATTACACGAGAATTTTTAAAACATGATCACCATCTACAGGTTCTATATTGGGTTTAGGTCCTAGGGGGAGATTTTCAGTGATGGGTCCTCTCTGGGTTTCACCTGGTCTGGCCCTGGTCAGCTTCTCCAGCTTAGTCCTGATAGCCCTGCCTCACACCCTCACACCCTTCCCACCCTGTCTGGACACCCTTCTCTCCACTTCTCCCACCTGTCCTGCTGCTTTCTCCCCCAAGCCTTGGCTGCTCTTGCCAATACCTCTTTCTGGAAGGCTCTTCTCATTTTGCTCTATGCCATATCCAGCCAGCACATCTTCTAAGACTCAGATCCAATACTCACTTCTTCTATGAAGCTTTTCCCAATGTCCCAGGTTTAAGCGATGATCTCCTCTTTTATACTGGTTTATCCTGTGAACAGATGGCCATTTTTAAAACTATGTTTGAGTCTTCTTAAAGGCCAGGATCCTTGTGTTATTTATTTACTTATGTACTTATTTAAGGATTAGCACCTGGTACAGAGCCTGTTAGTTCAATTTCCCTGACTCAGAAAATGGAAAGAAGGGAGAGAGGGAAGAAAGAAATGGCATCCATTTGTATGGTGCTTGACCAAAAGGAGAGGAGCCATCAGTGGGCACAAACACATCAGTGGGCATCTGTGGCCCCTGGTTTCAATAAGATCAGCAGGAAAACCATCCCAGCACAAAGCTGTCAGCTTCTCTGGACCTAAGACGCCACCATGCCTCTGCTGCATGGAGAGACACTGTCCAGATTTCAGTGAGCCCAGTGGTCTTGGACCCCAGCAGAAGGGTCTCTCAAACCTCCACCACAGAGTTCATTTAAAAACACTGCAATTTCTCTAGTTTTCCATTTTCCTCAGTTTATTCTCACCTTTGAAAGGTTCTCTAAAGCTCCACCACTTCTCAGAGGTCTTCCCAGGTTAGCAAAGACAAAATCCTAAGACTCACACTAACTGGAGCACGATAGATTCAGTGGGGGAGCTCCGGGATTCTGACTCCGCTGTTAGCTCTGCTGGGTTAGTGAGCTGCTTAATTCTGCCCTGGTTCGCTCGCCTGTGATATGCGCACAGTGACAGTACTTATCCTGGAGTTGTCAAGTAGAGTAAATGTTTGGAATGGCTCCTACATGGAAAGAGTACTAAACCCATGTTAATATTTGACATTATAAATTAGTAATATTATGTGTTAGTTAATATTATAGACAAGAACTACTGAATTCCCTCCCTTCACTCCAACTTTCCTTAAACAGGAAGAATGTAGGTGCCTCTGTTTTAATTAGCAGAACATCGTTTATTTTAGAAGTTAAGAGATTGTATGTATTGGCCATATTGAGGATATACACTCACCTTCTGTATAAATAAACAAGTCTACACTTAAATTAAAATACAAAACGAGATTTTCCATCTACGAATCCTGTGGTATTTGTTGCTTCTGAGTCTATTTAGCAATGGTGACACTTGACAAGATGACCAAACTCGTACAATGGCAGAGAAGTGGCAGGACAGCCTGGCCTACGATTCATTAAAATCCAAACAAGGCGGTCTCTGTCAGAGGCAGCAGGACACTTTTGTTTTCTAAACTGGAACAAGCTGGATGCAAGTATAAGGCTTATCACCCACCTCATTTTAAGTTCCTTTGAAGTCTTTAGTGAGTCTCTCCCAACTAAGGAGACTAGCCCTCAAAGAAGAATCTATGTGTGATAGCGGATTAGGTTAAACAAGTTCCAGTAGAAATCTGGTATCCATCATTCTCTTTTCCAATTTCCTATCCAGAGGGCCCGTCTTACCCTCCTTCATGAATGAACTACAGGGAGCTCTAAAGAAGAATCCCTAATATTAAGTCTAAAGACAGGTCCCAGGTGATGTCCCCAGCAACAATGAATAAATAACCACTCATTGGGTTATCTTTCATGAATAACCAATTGTTTTTACACATGAGTTGTGCTTAAATTTTGAGCATTCATGATTATTAATAAAAGAGCCTGTGTTAGCATTCACAAGGAAATTTGACCCACAGACATCTTATAGTCTTACCAGAACAGAGTTCCTAAGTCCTTCAAGAAATATGTCCTGCTGGCCAAAAACTGATCTTGCTTTTCCCACGGCCTGCTTCTCCTTCCCCAGATCCTTCCTTCCCCAGCCACCCATTGTGGCAGTCTATCTTCCTGAGTAAAGAGCAGATAACCGGGCTCACAGGGGGCAGGACGGACACAGAAAACAGGGTTGTGACTCAGAAGATGGTCATTTTACTTGGTTTTGCCACTGACTAGTTGTGTTTCCTCATGCATTCACTTAACTTTAGCTTTCATTCATTCAATAATAATATTGCCACCTCTCTCCCTCTCATAGCATCACTTTGAGGACATTAGAATTGTCAATGAAGGTAATTCTAAACTGTGAGTTGCCAAACAGATGTCACTCGGACTCTGCCCATCCCATAGCGTGGCAGTTAGGTGACAGCGGTCTCTGGTGTAGACTGTCTGAGTTTAAATCCAGGCTCCATTCACCGGTTGTGACCTTGAACAAGTTCACACTTCCATTTCCTCATTTGTAGAATATAAAATGCAAGGGCAGCTGTATGGCACTTGGGAAAATGACTAGAACCTGGAAAACATTCCATAAAAGTTAGGATATGATCCAGCGAGGCTTTTTTCCTTTAAATGGCTACCGTTTGGTTGTGTGTGAGCTGTGAGGATGCAGAAAGATAAGATTCAGTACCCACCTTTGGGGGTCTCACAGACTCATGAAGGGTTGACACTCAGGTAAACAAGTGTTATTATAGAGATAAAAGGTTGGAATGCATGGCTTCGTTCCTGCCCCCCTGCTCTGTCCTCCTGCCCTTACTGTTTCCCTGCTTTCCCTAGATAAGTTTCCCTGTAATCGCATTTCCTTTCTTGGATGGCTTCAGCCATCAACTGTGCACCAACAGAGCTAAAATTCATAACCCAGAACTCCGCCCTCACTGCAGGGTATCTCCATGTAGCTTCCTCCCTTCCCCCGCGCTCCTGGACCTATACCTCCTTCAACTAATCCCTCGACCTAATCATTGACCAAACCATGACAGTTCTGTCAGAGAAACACTGTGTTCCACTCCTCAGCTCTACACACGTTACTGCACTCATCCTGACTATTGCAGGAGCTCCCTGGGCATGTCAGTGCGTCCAGTCTCACCTTCGCTGCCCAGCCCTCATTCCCCATTCAGCCACAATAAAACATTTTATTATGGCTTATGTCCATTCCCCATTCAGTTTTGCAAACTTAATGCAATGACTTGCACTGATAAATGGATTTTGGATGTCAAGAGCACATAAATTCCCATAGACCTATTTAAAGTATCGGGCCCGAATTAGAGACTTAGTGAAAGGGAATTGGTAGCAGGGAGGGCGATGCACAACCCTGGACTGAAATCAACACCCTCCTTTCCTCAGAATGCTTTTAACAAGGGTAAAATACGGTGCTATTTTATACTTGTTAAAAATACGATGAAAAGCTTCCTGATATTTTCTTTACTGAACATTCATAGTCTCCAAAATAAATATTTAAAACTTCTCATCCTTCTATGATTCTGAAAATATTAAGACAAATTTGATAGACGCAATACTCTTTACCTACACAAAACCTAAACACCGAGTATTTTGTCAAAATGCATCTTCATTTTTCTCTGCATAGACTAACTTATCAGTTGAAGGAGTTAGCTTCCTAGAATGTAAAATAAAAGAATTAAATGCGGTATGTCCAATCCATACCACCAGGCCTCATTCTTCAAATAGGAGAAAAGTGAACAAGCACATTTGAGGAGTTTCTCTGAATTTTTATGGGATGTGTATTTTGAGAATAAGATGGTATCACTGAGATCACTACTGCCAATTGCTATTCAGTTAGTCAGTTGTTACTGAGAAGGCTTCAAGGGTTATCCTTTCGGTCCCTCATCCTTTGATAGAAGTAGCAACCATTGTTTTCAAGGCCTGTCACTCTGGCTCTGTTTTGCTCAGGTATGTGGCACATCTCTGGCGACAGCCTGAGGGACAACTTACTGAGCAGGAGAGAAATGGGGAGACAGGGATATTAAGCCCAGGCTGTACACACTGTGTACGTAAATTACTTTGTTTCTAGGCCTTGGTTTACTAACTATAAATAGGAATATTGTTTTCTTTCTCTACTCACAGAGCGTATTATAACAAGTAAAGGAGATAATAAATGGAAATCTCATTTCAAGCTAGAATTACAATGATTCAGTGTGTAATTTCTTCTGCCTTCCTGCTGAATTTGCCTTACCTCCATATTCACTAGTCATCCTGGAGCTCCACCCACGACCGGCCCAGCAACGCTTTGTTGGAGCACGCAGGACTCCAGTTTAGTAGGTCAGTTTCAGCCTGGAATCTCACTGTTTGTGACTCGGTCTAGACAATCGGGACCGGGATTTATCCTAACTAGAATGGACAGCAAACAATTATTTGCAGTCTCTCTGATTATGCACAGAATACCTAGTCCCTAGCACAGTGTCGGGTACATACTAGGCACTTGATACATAGTTTCTAGATACAAAAATGAACTAAGAAGAACTAAGAAAAAGAAGGAATATATCAGACATAGCCACTGCCTTCAGAGACTTATACTCTAGTCAAGTGGCCTCGCACTAAAGAAAAAAGGCAAGAAGCAATGGAACAGTTAAGTCAGTCTACACAAGTGCCCAAGGAGCATCGTGGAAGGAGTCACGGGAGTTACCTTCTGCCTTAGGTGGGCATACCAGAGCCTACTGACAAACCTCCCACGCACTACAAAGACTGACACTGCCCGGAAGACATTTTATCATGTTTGAGGGTTATCATTTATTATCAGGGGAAGATTCTGGACCTAGTCCTTTTTCAATGAGTCAGCCCACCCTGGGTGGCCTGGACCAGGTTTGCTTGTGGTGAGAAGTGCTTGGATACTGGGTATAATTTAAAGGTAGGCCCAACAGCGTGTCAGGATGGCTTGGATATGCTATAAGGAAAAGAGAAGTCAAGGATGACCCCAAGGTATTTGGCCTGGGCAACTAACTACCACAGTGAGGTGCCATTTACTGAAATGGGGTATTGCAGCAGGGGTGTTCAATTTTGGACATGTGGAACTTGGGGTGTCATGAGACATTGGGATGTCTGTGAAGACATGTCCTAAGCAGGTGGGGAGAGAATCTGGAGTACCAGTGGAGGGGCAGGCCTTCGACCTTAGACAGGAGTGTGGGGCATGGACAGGCCCTTCATGGAGTGGGAGGGAAGATGAGGTGCACAGGGACAGAGTGACTGGAAAACGGGACAGCACAAAGCTGTGGAAGCTATCCTGTAACTGCAGCTGGGAATGAGGACAGGAGAGAAGGCTTTAAGATGAAGTAAAAGGTATGGACCTCTCCAGTAAAGCCTTCCCCTCTCCAGGTACTCTTCTAGTACACGGTTCTTAAATGTCAGCTTGTGACCTCATCATGGGTCTCCAAATCAACTTAGTGATTTGAGATCAATTTAGTATTTATACAAGTAAACAGAATTTAAAAACAGACTTTATTGCATGTATTAAAAGTAAGAACTGCTTAATAAAAGTTTTATTCCAGCTGCATGTTTGCATACATACGTGAGTGGGTTTGTGTCTTCCCTGGGTTATAGCAAAAATATTTTTAAAAACACTTGCCCGTTGCCCTGGCCAGCGTGGCCCAATTGCTTGGGAACCATCCCACAAACCTCAAGGTTGCGGGTTTGATTCCTGGTCAGGGCACATGCCCAGGTTGTGGTTTCGGTCCCTGGTCGGGGTGCATACCAGAAGCAGCCGATTAATGTTTCTCTCTCACATTGATGTTTCTCTTCCTCTCTCTCTCCCTCTTCCCTTCCTCACCCCCTCTCTAAAATCAATAAGCATGCACCCCCCCACACCCCTGCTGAGTGAGGATTAAAAAAAAAAAAAAAACACTGGCCCAGGACAGTGGGAAGAAATGAACAAGGGACTGTCAAAGTCAGGGACCAAGTTAATGGTGATCTAGTTAACATTTTCATATGAGAAAGATTATAATATAGACTCATAAGATCTTGACATTGGATGGGTTAGAGGACCACAACCCCTCCCTACCTACCCCCTCCTACTCCTACCCTCCCACCACTCCCACTATAGAAAAGATTTTGTCTGAATATTGTCAGTGATGGGATGCTCACCAGATTAAAAGTTTCAGATTTCAGAATGTGATTTTCCTCGTATTAAAAAAATAAAGCCTTCATTAACACTCTCTGAGAAGTGAAAGCAGTGAGTGGAGGGTCTGGCATTTGGACTTTGGGATCTAGTGCACTTGGTGTGAAGTTTGACCTTATTATGTAATAGCAAACTTGATAGCTTCCTTCAGTTTTGAAGCGCTCTGAATCCTCTAAAACAAAACCATTAGCAGAACACCAAGAAATTTTTTTTCCCATCAAACTTCAACCCAGAATGGCACCAGTTAGCTTTTAAATGTATGCTGTCTGCAATTTTAATGGGTGATTGAGTGAAGGTTTATGCCTACATTTCCTCTTTCAAGATTTATTGTTGGATCTGCAGCTGATTCCAATCAAATATAATCTTACTTAGAAAAAAAATTTGTTCATTTTTAATACTTTACATGCCTTGGTTGCTGAAAGTTTTTTCGTCTAAAATACATTAATGAATAATAGTTAAGAATGTGTCAATAAGTGCTGTGAAAATGGCCATTTATAGTTTTAATGCTAATGAGCTCAGTTTATTTTCTTGGCAATATAATTTAGAATAATAAAAGTACTTCCAGTTCTATATTTTGCCTGATTGTTAAAAATGGTTTTGAGATTATTAACTTGAACTAATTTTCTATGCACCTGACCAATTTCTGAGTCATCTATGAATGTTAAGTACTTTTCTCTTGTTGTAAAAGGCACTATCAGATAGACACATTATACACAAAACATATTTTCCCCTTGCAATGTTGTTCTCTTTCTGCTGTATTTATTCTGATTTATTTAAATTTGAAGCACTGGAGTAACAAAAGTGGAAATGAAATCTAACTAAGAGAATGAGGACTCATAAAAATGTACACTCTGCCTGCATCAGTGAGTGTATGCTAATTTATGACACTATCTCAGCCCAGTTTTAAGCAAAAATCTCAAGTAGAGTGTGAATCCATTTGCTATCTCTTTGGGAGTACTCTATATTCTAGGATTCATTCAGTAGTTTCACTTATCTAAGTGCCCAGAAAACATTAAAATTGCAAAACAGAAACAAAAAATATCCGTATCTTTTATGCTGTATGAATACAGCATTTTGCTATTCTCTATTAGACCCTCACATCATTGTTTTTCTGTATGTCAAGTTTTTATTTACGAAAGGAAATACACAAAATTAGTTCTTCTATTGCTTCCAGCAAGAGCCCTGCCATGGAAATCTCGGTGCCCCCTTCCATTTTGCAAGCCTCAACAAGTCTGTTGCTGAGTCAGAACCTCCTTTTCTCCCCTGATGTGAGAAATCTTTTCCCCTCGAACTCATAAAGCTTCAGAAATGTTGCAGTCTCCCCAGGGAAACGGGGTGGGGGTGGCTGCCTGAACGCGGTGGGGAGGAGCCCCGCACACAGCAGTCCTGATGACAGCACGATAAGCGCTTTTATGAACCAGGAAGACTTGGCTGGCCCAGGGTTGCCATGGGAGCCCATTCTATGCATCTATGTGCGTTAAAAACCACAGGGAACCCTGTCAGGGTCCAGGAGTGAAAACGTGTGCTGTGCAGCGGAGGCTTCACGTTGACTCACAGAAAGCACCTTCGTGTGGCTGCAGGAAGGTCGGTGACGGCACGCGCGCGCGCTGCGAGAAGCTAAAAACGGAAACCAGCCCGAGAAGGCGCTTTCTAGGGCAGCCAGCGTGGCTCCCAGTTGGAGCCGCGATGGGGCCAGGGGTGGCGGCGAACCGCCCGGCACTCTGCTGGGCAGGCAGGGCCCGCACGAGCGAGACGGCCGGAGGACCCCGGTGCTGAGCCTGCAGGGCCAGAGAACTCCGCCGGGACTGGGGACCGCTCCCGGTCACACTCCCCGCCTCAGTTTCCCCCGTGGGCCAGCCCCATCCGGGGAAGGTCCTGTCCCTGGGAAGCCCCTGTCCATGTGGCCAGGCCTCACAAGACCAAGGGTGGGGAGTAGGTGACACGAAGGAGGTGCGGCCGCGAGCGCGACCCGGCCGGAGCGGCAGGGGGCGCGTTCAACCAGGAGCTGGAGGGGCCGTTGCCCCGGAATCGTCGGCGCCGCCGGTGCCTGCTCGCCCTCCTTCGAGCGCGCGTCCGTCCCTCAGAATCCCCTCGGCCGCCCGCCGCCCCAACCGGCCGTTCCTTTTCCCCGGGTTCGGAAGGGGCAGAGGGCGACACTACGCCCGCTCCCGCGCTCCCTGCCCTCCCAGGGACGGGAGCGCGCCCCAGCCGAGCCTGCATATTAATGAGGGGCGGGGCGGGGGCGGGGCAGCGGGGGCGCGGCGGCCTCGCGCCAGCGCGTGCCGGGACGCACCGCGGGGGGCGGCGCGATTGTGAGGTGGCGCTGACGCACGTTCCGGGATTCTTAAGCCGCGAGGGCGGCGGTAGCGGCGGCGCCCGAGCCGGTCTCGGGAGGCGGCGGTGGCCGCCTCGAGGGGTGGCAGGGCCGAAGTTGGTGCCCCAACCTCAGTCACGGTGTCCCTTTCTCACTGACTTCCCCTCCTTCCACCAGGGCCGCGCCGCCCAAGATCTGGCGGCTTCTTAGGGGAGCAGCGGACGGGGCGCGTCTCCTCCCGTTGGCGCCGGCCTGATAAATGAGGGACTTAGGGTTTGGGGTGCTGCAGACAGCCCCGCTCCGAAGCAGCAGCCCCGGGTCCCTATTCGGCGGCGGGGCGTACCGCCCCTACGCCGCGGCCGCCGCCCCGCTACCCTCCGCCACGCCCTTCGGCCCGCTCTCGCCGCCGCCGTTGCCTGTCACCGGGTTCTCGGAGGCCGCCTCCCCCTCCCCTATCCCCCTCGGCTGCGGCGGCGCGGGCCGCTCGGCCGCCGCCGCTTCCTCTTCCTCCCCGCTCCTGGCGCATCAGCAGACCATGCAGGATGAGCTGCTGCCGGGGCTGACACAGCGGCCGGTGGCCGCGGAGAAACTCCCCAACCACCGCCCCGGCGGCGGCACGAACGCGGGTGTGACCCACCTCCTCCCCTCCCAGGACTTCAAACCGAGTCTGCACCACCCCTCCTCCGCCTCCGCCTCCTCCTGCTGTGGCTGCCGCACCTCCTCCCCGCAGGACTTCAGTAAGCGGCAGCAGCAGCAGCTGAGCAGCCAGAAGAGGAAAGAGTTCAGCCCTCCCCGCCTTCCCCACCCTCCGGACTCGCAGTCGCCGCTGCTCCACTGCCCGGGCCGGTTCAGCACGCCGCCGCCTCCGCCGCCGCCCGGCCCGCCGCTCCAGCCGGCGCCGCTCGCCCCGTGCCAGCAGCAGCGGCAGCAGTTCAGCCTCCCGCACCCGAAGCGCCTCCCGCCGCCGCAGGACCTCGCCCCGCGGCAGCGCCCGGCCGACCTGCCCCCGCTCCCGCAGCTCCAGCCTTCGCCGCCCGCAGCCCCGCGGCGCCGCCACGGAGGCGCGGGCAGCCCTCGCCAGACCCCGGCCGCGGGCGAGGGCAGCGCTGCCGAGTCCCCCGATGCGGGCTTGGCCCCCTCGACGCCGCCGGTGAACCCCGCGCCGGACTCCATGGAGTCGCCCAACCACCCTCTGCTCAACAGCCCCAGCAACCTCCTGCCCGGCGGGGCGCTCGGCGCGGGCGCTTTCAGCAGCCTGCAGAGCCCGGACCTGCCGCACCCGGGCGGCGGCGGGGGCGGGGGACCCCCCGGAGGCGGCGGGGGAGGCGGCTCCGCGTCGCCGCCGCCGCTGCCGGGCTTCGGCACCCCCTGGTCGGTGCAGACCGCGTCGCCGCCGCCCCAGCCCCAGCCCCCGCCGCCGCCGCCGCCCCAGCAGCAGCAGCCGCCGCCGCCCCAGCAGCCGCCGCAGCAGCCGCCGCCGCCGCCCGGCTCGTCCGCCGCCACCCCCGGTGGCAGCGGCGGAGGCTCGCTCAGCGCCATGCCGCCGCCCAGCCCCGACTCGGAGAACGGCTTCTACCCCGGGCTGCCGTCGTCCATGAACCCGGCCTTCTTCCCGAGCTTCTCGCCGGTGTCCCCGCACGGCTGCGCGGGGCTCAGCGTGCCGGCCGGGGGCGGCGGCGGCGGCGGCGGCGGGTTCGGCGGCCCCTTCTCGGCGCCCGCCGGGCCCCCGCCGCCGCCCGCCATGAGTTTACCTCAGCAGCAGCCCGCCCCGCCCGCGGCGCCGCCGCAGCCGCCGAGCCGGAGGTCGCCCGTCAGCCCGCAGCTCCAGCAGCAGCACCAGGCGGCCGCCGCGTTCCTGCAGCAGAGGAACTCCTACAACCACCACCAGGTGCGGCGAGCGGCGCGGGGGCGCGTGCGGGGTGCGGAGACCGGGCTCCGGGGGGAAACGACGGAGGCTACTCGCCCGAGTGACCAGGGGCCCGGGAGGGCGGGAAGGGCGACGGGACTCGGGACGCCAGTCTCCGGCGGGGCGGGCTGGGCGGCTCCGGAGGCGGGTTCGTGATCGAAGCCGCGGCCGGTGTCCCCTCGGACGCCCGGAGCGCCGGTGGGGCTGGCGGCGGCGGCGCGTGATCTTTCGTGTCTGTCACAGCGGGCCACACCCGCGATTCCGCCCCCCCCCACCCCCGGCCGGGAGCTGCAGTCCGGAGGAGAGTCGCGCGGGGCCGGTCGGGGACGCGGGGCCGGCGGGCTCGGGCGTTGGCTTCGGAGGAGCGGCTGTGGGAAGAGAACTTGGGAAGCGGGCGATGGTTCCCGGGGACGGCGCGAGTCGTCCAGTGAGGGGACCCGCGGAAAAGCGTTTCCCCTCTAGTGGGTCTCACTCCTAGAGGGCCGGCCGGGGCGGCGCGGGGGGGCGGCGGCGAGCCGGGAGCGGGGCTGCGGGGCTGCACTGCTCCCGCCCCTGTGGCCGGCGGGGCCGCGCCCTCCGGGCTGTCAGAGCGCCGCGGGCAGCTGGGCTGCCGGGGTCTCCGCGAGGCGCACCCCGGTGGTGTCGGTTCCTGGGCTTGTTCGCGTCGGGGTCGCACTTGGTCAGGATTAAGGGCAGAATCAAGTGGAGTCTGTGGTGGGTGCGTAGCGCAGCTGGGGAGGGTGGGCAGAGGACACGATCCGGGGCCTTCGTGCCCCCGCGGGACCAGCATCGCCGGGGGTAGCGGGCCGTGGGAGTGGGGAGCCCGGCGGGCCCCCGGGGCCGCACCCGAGCGACTGGCGGGCCGGCGACTGGTCGCTCACGGCGGGTTTAGTTCTGCTGGATCCAGGGGGCGCGCAGGGTCGCGCCGGCCTGTGCGAGGCCGTTTTCGTGGTGGAGGGGAGAGGCCGTGCCGGACCTTGCCCGCCCGCTGCCCGCTCGCTCGCTCGCTCGCTCCTGTAACTCTTGCCACCGACCCGCTGACGTTTCCAGCTTTGCGAAGGGTGGATAACTAAGCTAGCCAAAGTGACAGTTAACAGTTTATTTCAGTCAATCAGAGGTGCAGGTAACAGTTTTTGTTGAACTACTGGTCTCTCCCTGAGGAAGGAGAACGTGGCCTACGAGGATCGAAAATGGGGGATTTCGAAATGACACTCCACATGCTCACGATTTGCATAATCGCGAGCGACTCTTGTCTGTGTCAGGGTCTTCGCTTTTCCGCTGGAAACTTGCCACTGAAATGATAGGTGTTTTTCTGGTCCTAAAGACGTGACGTGGAGCATTAGGAGACCGTATACTATGATCCCTAGCTAGCAAGGAGCTGTTGTTTGTCAAAAGATGGGTCGGGCAGGGGAGCGCGAGGTCAGGGCGCTGTCACCCGAGTTTGGGTCTCGGGGAACCGGTGTCCTGAACACCCAGGGCCCTCCGGCGGGCGGTTTCTCCTCGGTCTCCGCTGAGCTGTGGTTTTGACCAGCGTGGAGGCTGACCCCGCGGTATAGAGCCATGATTATTTTGGCATTTTAAGTTTTTAATAGGTATTATTTATCAGGGTGTTTATGTTTTTGTTTTGTTTTTGTCTTGTAAGAAGCAGGTTTATTTTAGGGGCACTGTATTTATTGACATAGCAACTGCATGGTCCATACTTGTTTGGGCTACATAATAGCACAGAATTATTCAAGTATAAGTTTATTGATAACAGAATTGCTAGCAATTAAAACATTTTAAAAATCTACAACTATAAGCGGCTTTTGGTGGGTTTTCCGTTCTTTGATGACATAACTTTTTTTGCTACAGGTTCAGGTTTGGAATATAATTTACTTTTGAAAATGAATGAAGTTATTGGAGACTTACATTATCAAGATCTTTACTAAAATAATCAAAGCATATAGTTATTTATCTTTATGTATCTCAGTGGATCCACCTATGGGTAACATTAGATAATTGCTTAACAGTTCATGGATAATTAAGTGAAAGAAACAAAAACTCTACGAGAAACTACCCTAAAACTGGGATAAAAGAGCTTAAGAGTTCAGTAAACGGTGCTGAAAACGACATAATTCCCTATATTGTCCCTGTTCCCAAAAGGCCTTTTTAAATTTGTACAAGAGAATAATACCAGATCTTCTTATTCACTTTTGTACTGATACAACTTGTTTTGGAAACCTAAAGTCTAAATATATCAGCGATATGGTTGGTATGTTTTGATTTAAAAAAAGACTTTTTAATTGTGTGCCTACCAGAGTGTGGTTGCTTTAAGATCATAATGCAGGGTATGTCTTTAAGGACCTTCAAAGTTCATTTCAATTTAAATGTATTTTTTTCCTTCATGTTCAGTATGGTTCTCCCTGTAGGGAAAAGATGTAACTGCATGCTTACATTTTAGTAATTGTCATGAAATACCTTCTTGATTCATAATAATTTATAATAAACAAGAGGATGAAAACTCGCCTCGTATGAAATGAATGTTTTAATATAGCAAGATCTGAAGCCTATTAGTTTTTAAACTAGTTAAGGACATATTTTTGTATATTCTGTATTTGAGCATTTAAAGATTACATAAATTCTTAGCATAGGTCTAAAGTTTGAATCTCAATTACAAACTCTTTAAATGTCTATAATTTAAATATGTTCTTCCCAGCCTCTTCTGAAACAATCTCCTTGGAGCAACCATCAAAGCAGTGGCTGGGGCACTGGAAGTATGTCCTGGGGAGCAATGCATGGCAGAGATCATCGTAGAACTGGAAACATGGGAATTCCAGGAACTATGAATCAGATATCTCCACTGAAAAAACCGTTTTCTGGTAATGTCATAGCACCACCGAAATTTACTCGCTCTACTCCGTCACTGACGCCAAAATCTTGGATTGAAGATAATGTGTTCAGAACAGACAGCAATAGTAATACACTCTTACCCTTACAGGTAAGAATGGTATGTAAATGGCCTTATTTCTAATGTTGACCTTCCAGAATTGGAAATTGGGTGGTGGTGGTGGTAGTAATAGTTTAGTAAAATGAACAGATTGAAAAAGAGAAAGTTTTAGTTTCTAAGCATATATAATTTTATTATCAAAACATAAAATACCTATGCGAAGAAAATTAACACTAAAAATTCTTTAAGCACACTATAGAAAATTAGCTTCATAAAATGTAGAAAAACCTGCTCTATGTATTAAATACTTATTAAGCTTTTAATTGGCAACTCTTTAAGAAAGCCTTAATTTATTCATCTTTAATGGGGCACCAAAATGAGTGTCTCCTATAATATAGCTAAACTGTTCGTAATCATGCATAGATTCACTATGACCTGATCAGCTGTATGTATATTAGAATATACTTAGTACAGCTGGGATTATGGCAAAATAATATTAGGACGTCAAATTAAAATTTGTCTTCACTGGTTCAATGACTGTTTTTTCCCAGACATGGGGCCTAATAGTTATGATGATTGACATTTTTTCAGGCCTTTTAGTATTTTGCTGATAGGGCAGGTTAATGAAACTCCCTTATGGCTATTTAAAATGAAACTCTTCTTTTCCTTTCTAAAACCTTTAGAAAACAGAATAAAATAGAAAGAACTTTGTTCTTTGTTTTCTTTTCCTTTCTTTTTGTTTGTTTGTTTGTTTATTTATTTGTTTGTGGATGGGTTTGGGGAAGAGAACTGCTTATTTCTGATGAAAACTTCTATGCTATTGAAGGTGAGATCTAGTTTGCAGTTGCCAGCTTGGGGCTCAGATTCACTCCAAGATAGTTGGTGCGCTGCAGCCGGGACATCCAGAATAGACCAGGTAGGCTGCACAGCGTGCGCTTTTCAGGGTTTTGGCTAGGAGTTCAGTGTTGCTGTTGTGAGGAGGGCTTCTTGTTTACTTCCCGATGACACCTGTCCCAGCATAAATCAGAAAGCATGGAAGTGATTTATTTTTATGGGACCAATTGACGTAATTTATTTAATATAGAATGCTTCATTTTTATATTTAAAAGTCATTTATAATCATTTTATATTTCCAAAGCATAATAAATTTGTTTTTGGGAAAAGGAATTATATACCCAAGAGCACCTGGCTTTAAACATCAGTCGAATAGAACAGATTTTTATCTCCTTTCAGAATTATTTGCAATTAGATACAAAATCATATGTTTATTTAACCTCCAACTTTACATTTCATCAATGTTTCACGGAATTTTTTAGTAATTTTTTTCATGAAATCTGCTACATTGGTCTTCAGATATGTTTCTTAAAAAGCCCTGAGTTTAGCTGTTTTAATGGGATAAAAAACTTTATGATACAGTATTTTTTCTAAATTTTGTTACTGCTCTTATATAATCTGTCTTCCAAATAATCACTTTCCTAGGGAAAACCCCTGAGTCAGAAAGGTGGAGTCAGTCTTAATCAAATTACTCTCAAGCTCTTTGTGGTTACAAAATGCCAAAACCCAGTGCTTATGTAGGAAAGTTCTTTCCTACAGAACCCAACTTTGAATGGGCACAGACTTGACATTACGGGTGTCACTGAAAGGAGCTGTGTTATCTTAGCTGAAGCTCTTCCTTAGCTAATTTATCATTATGAGATGAGTTTACAAACATTGTATAAATGGATTAATAATACCTTTGTAAATAGTACTCTAATCTGCAGGGTTAGCAGTAACTTCAATAATCAACCATTAGCTCTTGTTTTAGGTAAGTTCTACCTGTTTACCAAATGAGTCCTGTCAGGATCTCCACTTAGACATAAGTAGTTATCTCATGTAATTTGTAATTTATTGTCTTGTGAATGTAAGTTAGCCATCATGTATTTCTACTCTGGTTTTCACCCGGGTTCTGTTAAGCCATATTAGTGTCATTTTTATGGTAGCATTTTCATGTCATTCAAATTGACTATATAAATGCCTAGGAAATGGTATGTTGGAAGAGAAAGATTATAATTATTTTGAAGGTGTGGCAAAGGATGTATTTTTAGAGAAAAGACAAACACATAAAAGAGAGATACATATCTCCACAGAAGAAAAAAGACAAAGTAGCTGCCATATGAATGAAGGTCCATGGGTTGGGGGGGCCATATGTTGAGAAATTATGTCATTGAGATGGTGTCAGTTGGTGAAATGCTGGAGAGTAGAGGTGATAAGAAAAGGGAACTTAGCAAATTGGGCTCTGCGGAGGTGCCTCTGGGGCTGCCCCAGGGGGAGGGCCTCTAACTTGACCTATTTTATAATCTAGGGTTTTCGGTAAATTCATTTTGTTGATTAAAGTTTTTTTTTTCTTATGTAAATTGCTGAGATACCAGCATTTCCTGTGGACACTCTTAATTTTTTAAAAATTGTTGTTCAAGTATAGTTGTCTGCATCCCCCTGCCCCCCATCCCCACCTCCCACCCTCAACCCTACACCCCTTTTGCATTGTCCATGTGTCCTTTATACATGTTCCTGAGAACCTTCCTGCCCTCCCCTTACCCCCCTTCCCCCTTTCCTCTGGGTACTGTCGGTTTGTTCTTCGTTTCAATGTCTCTGGTTCTGTTTTGCTTGCTTTCTTGTTTTGTTGACCGTGGACTCTTGAGCAAGAGGTGTGATGTGATAAGTTGAAGACAGTGATGAAAACAGTAAGATGGTGACGGTGAACTACACTAGAAGGAAAGGTGGTTTGAAACCTGAATCATCTCCCACTTCCTCTCACAATTTTTATGACATTGTATCACTCACTTCATGGGCCTTCATCTGTTCCGATCATAGTTTCATTGTACAAGGAGGGCCTTGACCTAGGTCATGTGAGGGCCTTTTTAGCTCTTACACTTTCTCTGATCTCTTTTGGCCATTTCTGTTCCTCCCTCCTTTCTGCTCCCTGCCCCCTACTACCTAACCTTGCCCCTTATTTTTAGAATCCGAGGGTCTTGGTTTACTGGGGGGAAGAGATGGATATTGATCCCAAGCAGTGGGAGCGTATGACCTCTCATCTGGTCTTGAAAACATTGTTGTCCCCTTTGAGTGCCAAAGGGGTACTCACACAAAATTTGTTCTGTGTTTCTCCATAAAAGGTTGAGGTATTTGAAGTCGAGGTTCTTAAAAATACAGCAGCAGCTACAAATTGCAACTGGTATCTTACT
>VMDR010009384.1:0-13737 GCA_007922815.1 Macrotus californicus
AAGAAAATGTAGACACTATCATTACAAGACACTACATATTAAATAAGTATGTTTTATTCACTAGGAGGAATAAAGCATCTTTCCAGAACATGTCCAAAGAACAAAAGACTATTCAAGTTCATTAAGCAGACTAAGAAAAGAAATAGCAGCCTTCATAAAATACAAACATAGTCGCACGCTACATAACAACGTTTTGGCCAACAACAGACCACATATCCGATGGTGGCATACCATACAGACCTCGGTGTGTCTAAATGTCTTTATGATGTTTACACAATGAAGTTGCCTGACAATGCGTTTCCCGGAATGTATGCCCATGGTTAAGTGGTACATGACTGCACACATATGTATATATTATTTATATTCATATAACCAGGCAGTTCACAGCACATCGAATACACTGAAGACATAATAAACCGGAAGGTAGCTATCAAAAAGAAATCACTCAAAATGCAGTAAAAGGGCATAGTATTAAAATACATAAAAGACAGAATAATAAATATAGAGGCCAGAGTGAAGTCTAACATTTATCAATCCAGTTTATGAAAGAGTAAATACATTAATGGGAAGGCACTATCCAAAGATCTAAGGGCTGAGACAGATGCATCGTCCCTATCTATATGGACATAGATGGACACACAGGTATAGTGACAAGAAGTACACATTACCGCCCACTTGTCAAATGGCATTAGGGGATGAGGGAAGAAGCATAAGAGAAATCTTACTTTTTCGCTGTATGTACTTTATAATCACTGGTGTTTTAAAAATGTACCCATGCACAGTTGTATGATGAAACTCTTTAAAGGTAATAAAAGACGAGGCAGTAGGAAATGGCTTTGAACACATGGAAGAGCATACAATCTTAGAGAGGCGTATGTAGTAAAGGAAACCCTCTGGGACCCCAATGACTGTAGCAGACCACAGTACTTTCCTCTGCCTACTGGCAAACCTGAACTCAAACACCACTTCAACCACATGGTCACCAAGGACCTTTGAACGTCATGCAATCCTTCCATTTTCTTAGGTCATCTTGGTTTTGTTCCTTCATTAACCCTGACCGCTGCAAGGCTGGGTCCATGGGTCATCCTGTTATGGTCCCGAGAACTGTGCCCACTGAGTTCTCGTGGTCTGTTCTCAAAGCTGAAGTTAAGGAGACAATGTCTACCATATCAGCTCTTAGAAGAACCATAAAATGTCCTAAGACCTAAGTGTCTGAAATATATGGTAACAACATCCTCTGTGGACCTGGTCTGCTTTCTCCCCCACCTCAGGGCACAGCCTGTCTTCATCACGACTGCCTCAGGAGGACTGCCAGAGATATCCAACAAAAGGTGGCAGTTAATGTAACCCACAGGATGCTCTCATCCCATGATGTTCTGACATTATTCATTTAGTGTGAATCCCAGGAGCATTATATCCCTGATCCTACTTGCCTTGATGTTGAAGTTAGAGGCTAAATTTATTTCTACTTTACTAATTTATACTCTGCCATTTAATTCAATTCTGTTTTCACATCATCCAGAAAACAGTCACAAAATGAAGGAAGGAATAAACAAACCAAAAGTCACCTGGTCCTTAATCATTTTCTTCTGTTACTTGGAAATGGCCAGTAATGAGGATGCTGTGTCTTTAGTCTCTTCTTGAACTGAAATTTCTAGTTAGAAATCTTAGTCTCTGGTCAGTAGTGTCTCCACAAATGACGAAATCCAGGTCCTGAAACTTCCTCCTCAGGTCACGTGATAGATCTTGTTTCTCAAGTCAGGACCTGTGTGCTAAAAAGTAAATTTACTTTGTTTACTGATTTTAGAGAGAGAAAGGATGGGGAAAGAGAGACAGAGAAACATTGATTTGTTGTTCTACTTATTGATGCACTCAATGGTTGAGTCTGGTATGTGTCCTGCCTGGGGATTGAACCTCGGTATATGGGGACAATGCTCTAACCAAAAGAGCTACCCAGCCAGGGCTGAAAATACATTCACTTTGAGTGTACATTTCCCCTGGGCTCAGATGTTGTCACTGCTACTGTCACTCGCCTGATCTCAAGGCCATCTGTCACTTTATTTGAAGCTCCAGGGACTACTACACTCTGGAACAATAAAGTCTAAGATTCTGAAGGTGTGGGGCAGTATGTCTTTCTTCTGTGAAGTCAGAGTGGGGCGACTGTGAAAGGGGAGACGAGAAAGGAGAACCAGCACAATGCGATGCCCTTGCAGCAGGAACTTCCCATATAGATCAATTTTTGGACAGACACATACAAAAGGGGAGAATCTGGACATCTGTTTCTTTAAAACTCTATGTGTTCATTTACCTGTTCAGAAGTCTCTACACAACTCATGTGTAAACACATCTCAGTGTGAAGACAAAAGTACTAAGCCAAACATTACCTAAAAGACCATTTTCACTAATCATCATGTGAGCCAAAGGAAAACAAGTAGAAAAAAAATTAGAGCAAAACTGTTATTGGTAGATATATATACACACTTAGTAACAGTATAAAAACTTGCGCTGTTTAAAACAAGTTCAAGACCCCTGACTGATATGGCTCCGTGGATTGAGCATCGGCTGTGAACCAAAGGGTCGCTGGTTCAATTCCCAGTCAGGGCACATGCCTGGGTTGCAGGCCAGGTCCCCAGGAGGGGGCGCACAAGAGGTAACCACACATTGACATATTTCTCCTTCTCCTTCCCTTCCCCTCTTCTAAAAAATAAATAAGTAAAATCTTTAAAAAAAATTCAAGAAAGGGGACTTCGTGACGGAAAATCCCACTGAATGGAAATGGCAGAGGAGGCAGCTCCAAGGGTCCGTCCTGCCACAGCAACATCAAAACATCAGGTGTGAAATGTCAGCATCAAAAACAAAATGAGAACTGTCAGAACTCTGACAAACACTCAAAGTTTTGCAGCCACTGTGAACACTGAATCAATAAAAAGGCAACTTACGAATGGTAGCAACGCTTGGCGCCGTTTTTGTTTGCCCTTGCCTCACCTCCTCCCTAGTCTGGGGGTGTTGAGATGGCAGCCAGCATGCCCCGTGTGAGACCCTGGTTCCTGGTCTGGAGGGAACAGAGCAAACCTTATTGGAAAAGAATTTTGTGTGTTGGAACCTATCTGGGGTCTACCTGAAGGACTGACTCAGCATGCTTGTCTCTGTTCCGCCTCATTTGGAATTCAGCAATGAAAAGCAGCAGGAGTGTCTTAAAAACACTCACTGGACAACAGACGAACAATCTGCAGCTGCCTGGAGAAAAGACTACAGTTGAGACACAGCTGAAAGGTTGAAAGGAAAGCTGGGAAGGGAGTTTCTTTTCATTCGAAAGCACCCGTGTAGCCTGGGGAATTTATAAAGGCATGAACACGCACAGGGCAGGATGCCTGCTGAGGAGAGACCTGGGAAGACCCTGGGCTTTCCTCTGGCTGACCTCTACACTCTGTGCAAGCAGGAAATGAAGGCTAAGGCAGAGTTGTAAACAGCCTGGCTAAGCACTGAAGGAACACCCCAGAGCACAATCTACCACCATGAGCACATTTTACTAAGTGAAAGAAGGCAGCACAGAAGATCGCATCCTGTAAGATCCCACCAATATGAAATGCCCAGGGTAGGTACATCCATAGAGCCAGAAAGCACAGTGGGGGTTGCCAGGGCCTGAGGATAAAGAGAATGTGGAGTGACCACTTAACAGACACAGGTTTCCTTCTGGGGTGATAAAAATGTTCTGGGACTAGACAGAAGTTGTGGTTGCAAAACATTGTGAATATACTAAAAGCCACTGAATTGGTGACTCTAAAATAGTTAACTTTATGTTTTGTGGACTTCACCTCAAGAAAAAAAATCAAATATATCCTATCTATGTCCAGTGAAACAATATAAGTACTTTCTCAAACGGCAAGAGTAAGGCAAGGATGAGAAGTATCATCACTATTATCTATGACTATCCTGGAAATGTGACCCCACTAACTTCATAAAGAACTAAGTAAGAATAATCAACAATAGAGAAGAGAAAGCAAATTGTAAAACATTCCCTAACATGACTAAAAGTCAGTTTCAGATATTTGAGTGAATATATGTCAAAAATAAGTTTTTAGTCAGATGGCTGACTACAAAATTTATATTTAAAAATTGGTAACATCCCAAAACACACACTTCTTATAGCAGTGTTACATGACCAAATAGTTTGGGGGAATAGTTACACCCTACTGAATACTTTAAATAGAGACATTACTAGAATACAAAAATCCACTTCTAGGAATTTTTGGAAAAGAAATAATGACAAACACATGCAAAGTTGATGTAATAGTATTATTGAGGTCTATAAGTAGAGGATTAATTGAATTGAGTAAAACTACACACAACTAATGAAATACTGTGCAATTATTAACAATGATAACCATCTGCTCTGACCCGCAGACTGTCAGCATCCTAACAACCTAATGTTAGATTGTGGCTCGGTTGGTTGCATGTGGTTTGGTTGTTTGGGTGTTGTCCTGCAAAGCAAAAGGTCGCTGGTTCGATTCCCAGGCAGAGCATATGCCTGGGTTGCAGGTTCAGTCCTCAGAGGGGGTATGTGTGAGAGGCAACCCATCAATGATTCTCTCTCACTTTGATGTTTCTCTCCCTCTCTCTCTCCCTCCTTTCCCCTCTCTAAAAATAAATGAAATCTCTTTTTAATGCTCATAATATATATTTAGTTAAAAGACATGTACCTCAACGTACAGCATAAGCACATGAAAACAAGTTGAACATCGTTAGTTTTCTCAGAAATGCAAATCAAAACCACCATTGCCAGACTGCTTCACACCCGCTAGAATGGCTGTAGTAAAACCCTGAAAATAGCAAACATCGGTGAGGATGTGGAGGAACTGGAACCCTCATGCACTTCTGGTGGGACATATAAAATGGCACAGCCATTTTGGAAAACAAAATTCCTAATATGACTAACCATATTCAGTGCTCACCTCACAGAACTCTTACGACCTACTCTGTTCCCCAAGAGTTTGTCATGAAAAGTTTCAAAAGTACAGCATAAAGTTTAAAGAATTTTACATTTGAGTGCCTATATGCCTATCACATAGCCTTCACCATGATTTTGTTTCCTTTATTACATATCTATCTATATGCCATCCCTCGACTCATCATTAATACATCTTTAGTCTTTAAGATGGGGAAGAAATATGCCTGTTCTCATTTATCCCGACCCAGAAATTTTACTCCAGACTTATACCCAAGAGAAGTAAAAACATGTCCACACAAAAGCCTGTACACAGATGTTTACAGCAGCATTATTTATAATAGCCCAAATGTGGAAACAAACTAAATACCCGCCAGCTGATGAAGGGATAAACACAATGAGCTGTATCCACACAATGGAACAGTATTCAGGTATAAAACGAATGAAGTACACACATGCTACCACATGGACAAACCTCCAAAACATGATGTTAAGTGAAAGGAGCCAGTCACAAAAGACCATGTATTATATGATTGCTTTTGTATGAAATGTTCAAAATAAGCAACTCTAGGAAGACAGGAAATGGTTGCTTAGAAACAGGAGGAATGGAAGGATGGGGGTAGTAACCTGGGGGCACAGGGTTTCTTTCAGAGGTGATGAAATGTTCTAAAATTGACTGTGCTGATGGGCAGACATAATCGTGACCACAATAAGAACCACTGAGCTGTACACTTTAAATGTAAGCATATAGACATTCAAATGTAAAATTCTTTAAACTGCTGTATGTTTGAAATTTTTCATAATAAAATCATGGGGAATAGGGAAGGTCATAATAATAGGAGTTCAGTGAGGTGAGCCAAAACAAAATTGAAAATTTTAATGTAATTGCTCTTCTATGTAAAAGTAAATTGAAAGAACAAAAAGGTCAAAAGTAAAAAGACACCATTCACAACAGCCAAAAAATTTAAAAATCAAGGTGGTGATGAGGGACAGGGAACTGTGGTAAATGTTTCCTTAATCACACCCTTAAGTAAATGTAAAATCATAACCTGTTCTTAAAAGTGACAATTGAATATTTCAGTATTTAAATTCTACCTAAATGAATGCACAGGTTGAGTGATTCCAGCCATAATGGCACGGGTTTGTCTCCTGTTGTATTGTTAACAGAATTAAAAATAATAATACTAAGGAAAACAATCTATATATTTGTTATATGAAGGTTTAGGATGTGAAATTAAATGATGAGGCAAATTATACCAATGTTTCAACGGTTTATTGAAATTGTGAAAATCAAGCATGAAAACTGATGACTAAAGGGAAAATGAAAGATTGAACAAACGATAGCATTGGGGAACAAAATTGGGGTAATCACGGTGTTATTTTACTTGTGTTAGAATGATGCGGAAAGGAAAAATCTACCAATGTGTGTAATATGCCACATACAGCAGACCTGCAGGAAGGGCAAAATCCGCGTTTTGGTAGAAACCTGACCATTTCAAATGTGCTTAATCCTCCATCTCCAACAAGCTGCCATGACAAGATGAAATGCGGATGTGGAAAGCCGAAAATTTGCAAGGAAGGTACCGTTTGAAACTCACCCCACCCCCCAACCAGCTTCAGCTCCATAAACCTCTCAACGACTGACACATTTGGACCTTCCCAAATCAAACACTGGTCCCTCCCCATCAGCACAATCACGAGACCTGGACCAGTTGCGGGGTTCGCAGACCATAACCCAGGCTCCCATCATTGAGCCACATCTTAAATCCCGAATCCGAACAGGCACTGCTTTCACTGTCAAAAACCAGTCCACACCGCAGTCTCCAGTCACAGACTGACACCAAACCCCGGCCACGGACTTTCCGTCGTTCAGCTCGACAGGCCTTTCATCACTTACCATCAGCATCCCTCAGGTGTGACCCCAAAGACACCCCAACCACAGACAGCCCAGCCACCGACTTCCGCTTGCTACCCTTCCCACTACGGACGCCACGGCTCCCCCACCCGGACACCCAAAGACACCTCGATGCTCTCATGCTGTTCCTCGGAGAGCCCCACACACACAGACGTGGTTTTCTCGTGACCCCACCGCGACCTTTAACAAGCGGCACTTCCGTGAATCCTTTTTCTGTATGCCCTCGCCCAGTCTCGGTGCCAGTCTACGGCGGCCGACGAGGTAAGGAGGGGTTTCTGCGGAGCAGGACTACCTGGATTTCCGGTTTCCAGGGAGAAAATATGTCCGCGCCCACTTCGCCACGGATCCCGGGAGCGGCCATCTTTCAACACTTGACGTACGGTAGGCCTAATAGCCGGTTTGGCCGGAGCTAGGGAAGGTTGGAACGACGAAAAGCCATCAAACGACTTCATTTTTCGCCACCTCAAAACCCTGAGAACTGCATTAGCTTTCAGAAGCTCGAACTTGCAAAGGCACACGAGGGATGGGCTACGTCCACCTCAGCGAGCTGGGGCGAAAAAGCTATCCGCTTTGTATAAAGATTTGGAAATGACACAGTGGGTGCAGCCATCTTAAAAGTTAGGTCTCCGTACAAAATACAACAACTTTTCAGCGGAGGTAAAAGAGCAAAATGTACAGGCCGAAAGGCAAATACCCCGAAAACATTTCTGGTAGGGAGAATATTTGGGGGCAAAAAAGGTGTTCAGAAGTACTCATTGAGAATAAGTGATAAAATCATCAAGGAAAGTCAAAACCAACCAACGGGAAGAGCGAAGAAACGTAACCTGTCTTTGGGGACAGGACGTGGTTCCCAGCCAATGGGAAGAGGGACTCTGGTGACTGGGAAGGGAGGTTTTTTTCCCACGCGTGATTAGGGGCTTCTTCCTGCCAGGGGGAACGCCAATGTCAAGGGTGGGGCTTTGAGAACCAATGGCCAGAATTGCTAGTAGGCATAAGTGAAACTCCAGAATGAATAAAAAGTTGTGCAAGAAAGAAAAAGTAGCCCTGGCTGGTGTAGCCCCGTGGATTGAGCTCAGGCTGCGAACCCAAGGGTCGCCAATTTGATTCCCCATCAGGGCATATGCCTGGCTTGCAGGCCAGGTCCCAGTAGGGGGTGCTCCAGAGGCAACCACATATTGATATTTCCTATTTCTCCTTCCCTTCCCCTCTCTCTAAAAATAAATAAGTAAAACCTTTAAAAACAAAAACATGATCTTAAAAAAAAAAGAAAGGAAAAGTAATCACAATATAATACGTGGCGGAGCTCTAAGTAATATTTACATAGCCATTGAAATGTAAACACTAATTCTGTTTTTTTTAAGTTGTGGTAATGTAGTAAGTACACCAGTTTTCCCACGTTTTGTGAGCCATTTTACAAAATTATCAAACGTGAGGAGGTGAGTATGCAAGTCTCTGATTTATAGCCAGTGCATCAGAAATAAAGAGGCCGGGCCTTGCAACTGGCATCTGAAACAGGGCGAGTGAGGGGGTAGGTAGAGAGTATTGTGGGATTGGGCACTTAACCTGTGGTGTCTGCCCTTGACTCCAGGAAGATAGTATCAGCATTTAATTGAATTGTAGGCCACCCACTTGGTATCCACAAGTAACTAGAGAATCGCTTGGTGTGAAAAACACCCATGCATTTGGGGTCGGAAATATTGTGGACCAGAAAAACAGCTGCCCATTCGTTGGCACTCCTTTTATGCAGCCACTTTGGAAAAGACTCTGGCACTTCCTCAAAGAGCTAAACACATTTGCCATGTGACCCAGCAATTTCACTCCTAGGTTTATATCTAAAAGAAATAACAACGTATGTCCACACAAAAATTTGTACATGTTAATGCAAGCATTGGTTAAAATAGCCAAAAATGGAAGCAACTCAAACATCCATAAACTGATGGAGGGAAAAAGAATGTGTCATGTCCATACAATGGAATGTTACTCAGATATAAAAAAGAATGAAGTACAGAAACATGCTGTAACATGGATAAATCTTCAAATGTTATGTTGAGTAAAAGATGCCAGTCACAAAGACTGCATATGATATGAATGCATTTATAAAATGTCCAGAATAAGCCAATCTATGGAGACAGAAAGTAGATTTATAGTTACTTAAAGGTGGCGCAAAGGGAGGTAGAATGAATAGATGTAAATAGGTATGAATATGATTTAGAAAAAGATAACCAACTTAAAATAGAAAACAGAGAAGTAAATAAACAAAGCAATTTATAAAATAAGAAATAAAACCAAGATTTTTTACTAACCCTTAAGATGGGCAAAGATGAAAAGATTGATGAGGTAGTGAGGAAATAGGCATTTTGATAGACTTAGCCTTTGTCTCTTTTTTTTTCCATGTGAAGTGAGGATGATATGTCTACCGTCAATAGCTTTCAGAGTATTAAATAAGTATTAATGCAATTATTACTCTGTAAATAGTTCTCTGTTCAAAAATATGTGTATACACTAAATACAAATTAGCTATTAGCTTTAAGTTGGAGTTCTTGAGGAAGGATAGCACCCAATAAAGTGTATTCATTACTAGAACATATTTGAATAATAATCTAGAATTGCCTACCCAATTAAAAATTTTCATTCTCTTTGACTTGACAATTCCAATTTTGATCATTTCTTCCTTAGAAATTATATGTGAAAATATTTAAAAAAACTAAAGACTAAACAGAAATTTCTACCAACAATTTCTGGGCTATTTCTCCCCATGTTGACAGGGGAACTCAAGCGTTAAAGATGTTAAGCCAGTTTTTAGAGCACATAACCTGCCATCTTCTCAGATTGCCAGTATCTAAATAAAGCGCTCATAATGAGTCAATCCTTGCCCTGGCTGGTGTGGCTCAGTGGATCGAGGGCTGGCCTGCAAACCAGAGTGTCCCGATTGGATTCCCAGTCAGGGCACATGCCTGGGTTGTGGGCCAGGTCCCCAGTAGGGGGCGTGGGAGAGGCAACCACACATTGATGTTTTTCTCCCTCTCTTTCTCCCTCTCCCTCTCTCTAAAAATAAATAAATAAAATCTTTTTAAAAAGATTCCATTCTTGTCTCTACCTACTGGTTCTGATGACAGGCAGCACCAACTCTTTTCCAACATCTACGTCACAACCCTCCAGCTAGGTCAGAAACATAGTCCCTCCCTCCCTATTACCTCTGCTCTCCCAGTAGCCCTCTCACATTTTGCCCCCATTGCCAGTTCTGGCAGAAGTTACTTTCCCTCAAATTTGTTTACCTTGTGCCCTTCCTCTTAACACCTTGAACTTTTTGTTTTCTTTTTTCTCTCTGCTTTCTTTCCCCCTGGAACTTTTTATTATTTTTTAACTTCCTGGTAGGTATAAAAACAGTTTATCTTTCATTTTCTTACTGAACTCTTATCACTACTGTGTTTCAGTTGTCTTGTAGGTTTTCCAGATAAGCAGTCAAAAGACCTGCAGGTAAGTTAAACTCAGAGAAAAGAAGATGGAGTTTGGATTTGGGCAGACCGCGGTTTTTATCCATATTCCGCCACTTACTATGTGAACTTGGGCAAGTTTCTCAACCTGAGATTCTTTTCCTATTGAAAAAAAATGACACTGGATTCTGAGGGAACCAGACCAAAACTACGTGGGCTTTTCTGCCTTAGCCCTGGAAGTTACACGCTGTCACTTCTGCTGCATTCTGTTGATTACGAGCCAGTCCCTAAAACTAGCTAGATTGAAGAGGAGGGCAATAAGCTCTACCCATTTAGCAGGGAGTAGGAAGGTCACACTGCAGAAGGTTTTCAGAATGGGGGATAATATTGTGGTCATCTCTGGGGAATGTAATGTATCACATGGCCCTAGTAACAAATTGTTGGTGATTTGCCTTGCCTTAAGGAGACTGTTCCTCTAGAAAAAGAAATAGTTCATGTTGCTTAAGTAGGAAGAAATTTCTTTCATGGCTCATCATTTAGATCATATAGTGCCAAGGTGACTTCAAGAGCAAACCACTAATAAAGTGGTAAATTTCCTTTGGTGATTTCTCAGCAGTCTTCAGGAAGGCCAGCGATGCCATAACACGGCCAAACTCAGTCATCAGATGGTTCAGGGTTTCAAAACAGTGTAGCCCAAGTTCATAGCCTCCAAGGTGGTCTGACTTTATTCAGGGCTAAAACCTAATTATCAACAAGAATGGATGGATTTTATGACCATCAAATGGTCTTTCACACACAACTCTCAAAATTCAGTTTTGTTTTGTTTTTTTAATTAGTGGTTCTCGGTTGGGGATGATTTTGCCTTCCCGAGAGACATTTGACAGTGTCCAGAGACATTTTTGATGATCACAACCAGGAGGGATGCTGTTGGGACCTAGTGAGTAGAGGCTAGGGGTATTGTTAAACATCCTACAACACATAGTGCAAGCCTTCGCAACAACAAAATTATCCAGTTCAAGATGCTGAGGTTGAAAAATTATCAAATTATCCAGTTCAAGATGCTGAAGTTCAAAATTATCCAGTTCAATAGTGCTGAGGCTGAGGACCCCCAATCTGTTTTGATTAGCAAACATTTCCAAGTTACCTCTATTAATGAAGTCTTAGAAGTCTTCTCTTCATAATCTCTTCACACTCCAAAATGTAGCATCAACATTCAGTTCATAATCTATTTCTTCTATTTAAAAAAATTTCCAGCCCTGGCAGGAGTGGCTCTCAGTTGGGCTTCATCCTGCAAACCTAACAGTCCTGTGGGATAAATGGAAATAAAATCCCAGCTGGTCACAAGTAGGGAGGTGACTCTGACATGTTGTTTGGATAAGTCTTTTTTTTTTTAATAGATTTATATACTTATTTTTAGAGAGAGGGGAAGGGAGTGAGAAAGAGAGGGAGAGAATCATTGATGTGAGAGAGAAACATTGACTGATTGCCTCACACACCTCAGCTGAGGACCTAACCTGCAACCCTGGTATGTGCCCTGACTGGGAATAGAACTGTCAACCTTTTGCTTTGCAGGACAACACCCAACCCACTGAACCACACATGAGGGCTGGAGAAATCTTATTGACATTTTTAAGCTCTGAATGTGACTCATCTTTCTCCCTGATATCCTCAGGTTAACTGCCTCCTCTGCCTCTCTAATCCATGGTTTTAGTTCTCTTATTCACTTACACATTCACAAATTCTCCCCTCTTCTCATCCTTTGGTGTATCTCCCATATCTCTGGTAGTTTATTCCATTTCTTCCCTTTCACTTATAGATGTATGTGGGAGGCATGACCTCCCACATACAAGAATATTGACTGTACTTTTAAAAAAATATTTTATTTGGAGACTTCTGGCCAAGATGGAGGCGTAGGTAGACACACATAACCAAAAGAAGGACAACAACCAATTTCAAACAAAAAACAACCAAAACTCACAGAAAATCGAACTGTATGGAAGTCCGACAACCAAGGAGTTAAAGAAGAAAATTCATCCAGACCAGTAGGAGGGGTGGAGACGGGCAGCCAGGTGGAGAGGACTTGCAGCAAGGAGGCGGCTGGCAGACCAGGGCGGGCAAGGCGACGCTGGCGGACGGGGTGAGGTGGCTGCTAGCAGACCAGGCGGTCCCACACCCACGTGCAGATAAACCAGGAGGAACAACTGGGGAGCGAGACAGACCATGCAACCCAGAGTTCCAGCGCGGGGAAATAAAGCCTCAAACCTCTGATTGAAAACTCCTGTGGGGGTTGAGGTGGCGGCAGCGGGAGAAACTCCCAGCCTCAAGGAGAGCCTGTTGGAGAGACCCACAGGGTCCTAGAACGTACACAAGCCCACCCACCCGGAAACCAGCACCGGAGGGGCCCAATTTGACTGTGGGTAGCAGGGAAGTGACTGGGGACCAGCAGGGAGTGGAGCAGGCAGCATTGTTCCCTCTTGGACCCCTCCCCCACAAACAGCGTCACAACGCAGCAATGTGGCTGCCCTGCCCTGCTGAACACCTAAGGCTCCACCCCCTACTATGTAACAGGCGCACCAAGACAACAAAAATGGCCCAAATAAAAGAACAGATCAAAGCTCCAGAAAAAATACAACTAAGTGATGAAGAGATAGCCAACCTATAAGATGCACAGTTCAAAACACTGGTAATCAGGATGCTCACAGAATTGGTTGAATTTGGTCACAAATTAGATGAACAAATGAAGTATACAATAAGGGAAATGAAGGAAAATGTACAGGGAACCAATAGTGATGGGAAGAAAACTGGGACTCAAATCAATGGTGTGGACCAGAAGGAAGAAACATTCAACCAGCACACAATGAAGAAACAAGAATTCAGAAAAACAAGGAGAGGCTTAGGAACCTCCAGGATGTCTTTAAATGTTCCAACATCCAAATTATAGGGGTGCCAGAAGGAGAAGAGGAACAGAAAGAAATTGAAAACTTATTTTAACAAATAATGAAGGAGAACTTCCCCGATCTGGCAAAGGAAATAGACTTCCAGGAAGTCCAGGAAGCTCAGAGAGTCCCAAAGAAGTTGGACCCAAGGAGGAACACACCAAGGCACATCATAATTACCTTACCCTAGATGAAAGATAAAGAGAGAATCTTAAAAGCAGCAAGAGAAAAGGAGTCAGTAGCCTACAAAGGAGTGCCCATAAGACTGTCAGCTGATTTCTCAAAAGTAACCTTGCTGGCAAGAAGGGGCTGGAAAGAAGTATTCCAAGTCAGGAAAGGCAAGAACCTACATCCAAGAATACTCTATCCAGCAAAGCTATCATTTAGAATGGAAGGGCAGATAAAGTGCTTCCCAGATGAGGTCAAGTTGAAGGAGTTCATCATCACCAAGCCCTTATTATATGAAATGTTAAAGGGACTTATCTAAGAAAAAGAAGATCAAAAGTA
>VMDR010009384.1:13837-33731 GCA_007922815.1 Macrotus californicus
ATGCACCCAACTGGGGACCTGTCCTGCAACCCAGGCACATGCTGTGACTGGGAATTGAACCGGCAGCTTTTCAGTTCACAGGCTGGTGCTCAATCCACTGAGCCACATCATCCAGAGCTGACTGCACTTTTTAATCTCTTTTGCTTGGGTTTTAAAAGACTATGGAAGCAGTGCATGTGAAAAGACATTCTCCATCAAGTTTGGTCTCATTCTACACCAAAGAGCTCATACAGGTGAGACACCTTATGAATACAGTCAGTGTTGGAAGCTTTCACCCCAAAGTCACACCTCACTATTCACCAGAGGTCTCACACCGGAGAGCAACCTTACGAATGCAGTGAATGGCACAAATCCTTCAGCTGGAAGTCCTGAATCTTTATTCATCAGAGAATTCACTTGGGGGAGAAACCTTATGAATGCCTCACATGTGGGAAAACTTTCATTCACAAGTTTATTTTTTTATTTTATTTTTATTGTTTATTCTATTACAGCTGTCACATTTTTTTCTTCCTTTGCCCCCATTATTCACAAGTTTAGTCTCATTATTCATCAGAGGATAATACAGAGAGAAACTTTATGGATACAGTGAATGTGGGAAGACTTCTCCTATCAAGTTCAGCCTGGTTTTACATCAGAAAACACACACAGGAGAGAAACCCCGTGAATGCAGCGAATGACAGAGGAGACCTTTTGCCCCGAAGTCCCATCTGACTATACATCAAAGAACTCATACAGGTGAGAAACCTTATGGATGTGGTGAATGTTGGAAAACTTTCTCTCACAAATTCACCCTCATTTTACACAAGAAAACTCATAGAGGAGAGAGATCATGAATGAAGTAAATGTCCGAAAGTTGTTATTGAGAGTGAGTAGATTATTACACCACAGAGTTTATATTGGAGGGAAACCTTAAGACTGAAGTAGATGCAGACACAATTTCTTATCAAACTTATACCACATAACTTATCAGAGAATGGTACTGGGTAGAACACCAGATAGGAAATACCTTGCCCAATAAATGTTAATGGGTTGTAGACAAGGGGAAACAAATAGGAGGCAACATCTTTGTATGTATTGATTGTGGGAATGTTGGCATGAAATTCAGTGACATTGGTATCAGAGAATTGACAATGAGGGAAAAATTGTATGCAGAATCTGGAGAATCATGCTATTTTATGAGGGACACAATAAAGGAGCATTATAGAAAGCATTAAGTATGTAAATACACTTATCAGAAACAAAGCAAAAATTACATCAGAGCTAAGTGAGAATATGTTTTGTACCTATTTTTATTATAAAAATGATTGCTCACATTTTTGAATTGCATGTATTAACATAACAATGGTGACTCCCTAGTACCTGTACTTAAATATACATAAACTTTCCTATAGAATATCTGCATTGATTTATATCATTTTAATGCTACATAAATTATAATTGAACTACATTTCATTATTTAATAAGAAATCTCTTTTGTTAAAGATTTTTTTTATATTTAGAGAGAGGGGAAGGAAAGGAGAAAGAGAAGGTGAGAAACATCTATGTGAGAGAAACATCGATCAGTCGCCTTTTTTATATGTTCTGACTGGGGACCAAACCCACAACCCAGGCATGTGCCCTGACCAAGAATCAAATTGGCAACATTTCGCCTTGCAAGGTGACATCCAAACAACTGAGCCACACTGGTCACTGCTAATAAGAAATCTTAATAAAAGAGTGAATATTCCCTCTCCCCGCCCTGCTATTTACTGATAGTATAAAGTAGGCCTGGCAGATTTTGAGCCTCTCATGAGTACCTTTTTTCCCCATTGATTCTGAGCTGGAAATGTTTCCCCACATCATCAACACTTGAAGTTGAAATGCATCATATACAGGTGATGGATTGACATATTTAAATGAAGAACTTGGTACATGAGATAGTGGTACATCATTCACCCAAAAGTATCTTAGCTTGGATGGAATACAGTAGAAGTCATCATCTTTATGAACAATTTGTTTCTTTTAAGCCAGCCAGATATTTATGGTTTGAATATAATGACCATTCTCAGACTGTATATCCATTTGAATTCTAAACAGTTTGAGAGAAAGTCCCCGATCTCAGAAGATGGAAATTATATGTTAGCTTCAGTCCTGGTATTACGGTGGCTTTTCTGAACAAATGAAGTAGGCTCCGGCTTTCTCCATACTGCACACGTCATGCTTCCCTTTGAGAGAGCATCAGCCAAACTTTAGAGATAGTTTTATTCATCCCTCTCTACAACGTAGCTGGGAAGTTTCATAAATTATTTACTTCAATGGAGATTAAACTGTAAGTTACAATGAGCTTGCTTTTTTTTTTAAGTGAGCTAAAAATTTTATCCACTGATTGACTTTTAGAGAGAAAGGAAAGAAGAGAGAGAGAAATGTCGATTTGTTGTTCCACTTACTTATGGATTCATCGGCTGATTCTTGTATGTGCCCTGACTGGGGATCGAAACCACAACCTTGGCATTTTAGGACGACACCTTAACCAACTGAGCTACCCAGCGAGGGCACAACGAGCTTGAGTTTACTTTTACAAAAGTAGATTTCCTTTTCAAGCACAATTTTCACATTAAAATGGGGGAACTGCAACTATGGCAGTCACCCTGTTTAAGGTGACTGAGTGGACTCACGAGACTCTGCAAGTTATATTAAGCTAAAACGCCAACAAAGATAAAAACTACAATATAGCATGAAGAAAAAATGTTAGAGGTAAATATCAAGCTGTTCTGCAACATATCGGCACAGATTCCAGTGACGTTTTCTAGTCACATCGAATACTAATTCATCTCCAAATCACAAGCCACCAAAACATACGTGAAGTCTCTTCATTTCATGGGAACCAAGGCATAAGTGTACTGAGAGATCTTTTATACTCCCTGGCCACACAGCCAAAACCTATAGAGGTCTAAATCATCCACATCCATATTTTCAATAAGCAATGTAGACAAGCTGGTATGCATCCTAAACGATACAGTATACCATGAGAAAGTATGAAGTGCTCCCGTTAATCCCAGGGACACTAACGGCCTTTCTATTTCAAACTCAGGAATCAGCAAGTCTTCTACACGGAGAGGGTTTGAGAATCTTGGGGGTGTGATGGGAGATTATGAAAACTCAAGCACAATATGTCGTATTGGTTAGCAAGACAAGTACTACTGTCTGCATTTTCCAAAGGATTTGGGGAGGAATGACTGGGAGCTGTCCGCTGTCCTGAGCGTAAGGCCTGGGAAGTTGACTAGGGCGCTTTTGTTTGTTTTGTTGTATTTTGGAAGACAAACGTTCTTTTTTGACGTTGTAAACAATCTTTCTTAGTATCATCCATTAATTCCAAGGACAGGTATTAAACTCCTGAATGTTCAGGCACTACAGATCGGCAGGGAACAAGGTGGAGAAAAATCTCTCTGATCTTCAGAAACTTGTATTCTAGTTTATTCTAATTATTTATTGACATTTACTATGCTCCTCCTCAGGTCTCTTTGTGCTCCTACCCCTCCTAAGAGGGGTTGCTGGCTCCTAATCATTTTCAAATTAAATGAATTAAAGTTAGTTTGGAAGACAAAGATACTTAACTGTGAACAGCAAAATCGCTTAGTGAGCCGGGAGTCCCCACACAGCTTGTCCTCCACCAGCTCCCACCCCAAATCACTTTCCAACAGGAAAGTCAGTGTACCCGCAGTCAGGTAGGTACTTCCTACCTTTTCCTGGACATCTTCAAAATACTAAATGGGGTCTCAGTAGAGGAAGAACCTTTTCATTACAAGGGTGGAAGGTACCTGACTCCTCTTCCCTCATGCTTGCTCGCTCTCAGTCTCTAACGTTCACCCTCAAGCCCTATCTACAGGGAAGTAACTGCTATTAGGTAACAACCAAGAGTTGGTAAGGCCTACTCCCTCCAGGCTAAATTTCAATTTTAAACCTAAGCTTTAACCTTTAATATAGTTAAAATATCTACTTGATCTTGAGAGTAGAGATTAGGTAAACTACCTCTTTCTTGGCAAGCCCATTGGCCATATGTCATGTATGACTCATTCCTGTTTCACTATGTGAAACTGGTCGCTAATTAGCCACAATATTGAACAAAACCCCTTTCCTTTCTCAGGTTTCAATTTTTTACAATTTATTTTACAGCTACAGTTGACATACAATATCATATTAGTTCCAGGTGTACAGCAGTGATGATAAGTTTATATACCTTGCAAAGTGATCACCCTCGTAAGTCTACCACTGATCTGGCACCACAGGCATGTATTGCAATGGTTTTGACGACATTCCCCTATGCTGCACTTCACATCCCAGTGACTGCTTTCATCAGTGACAATCTGTTCTTCCTAATCCCTTTCACCGAAATATGGAACACTCCACGAAACTGATGTGTCATCCTTGCGCAGGGGCCACACTAATCTCTGCTTGGGTCCAATTTTACTATACGTGCTGTAGGAAAGGGGCAATCTCGGAGCTTTTGCTCCATCGCGCCCCGCCCCCTCAAGGAGAGCCATCCCTCAAGGGACGTGATGTTGGAGAACTACAGCAACCTGGTGTCAGTGGGTGAGGCCAGTATCACATCAGTTGCCTTTTCCTTCTCAGTCAGTGAAATCTGTAGGGTTTCTGAGATTTTTAAAAAAGATTTTATTTATTTATTTTTGGAGAAAGGGAGGAGACAGGGAGAAAACATCAGTGTGTCGTTGCCTCTCATGCGCCCCCAACTTGGGGACCTGGCCTGCAACCCAGGCATGTGCCCTGATGGGGAATTGAACTGGCCACCCTTTGGTTTGCAAGCCACTGCTGAATCCACTGAGTCACACCAGCCAGGGTTGAGATATTTTATGGTTTGGACTAAAGCACTGTGGGTGATAGACTCTTATTCTCCTGTTTGGTCCTGGAGTCTGTGCTCTGCCTCTCCAAGTCAAAGGTCTTTACTTTACTGAAGTGCAAATGATGTGGCCCCTGAAATATAGCTTTCTTCAGTTGTCAGGGTCCTCAAGCTTAGGTACTTGGTGCCAAGCGTTTACCGATTTCCCTTTCACAGGATATCAATCTCCTAACTCAGATTCATCCTTCTGGCTGGAGCAAGGAGGACCACTGTGGATAGCAGAGGGAGCAGCCCATAGTCCAGCCTGTCCAGGTGAGTGAGTGAAAACCAAGGAAGTGGGGAGAGATGATGCTAAATTTCCAGTCAGTCAGTGAAAAGTTGACACTTTTGAAATGTTTAAAGAACTTTTCTTGCCCCAGTTGGTGACCTTTCCACATCTCTGTTCTTTATAAGGGATGATTGATGTCTTCCTTTTTCTGGTTTTCTGGATCTGATTACATTCTCTCTCATTTAGGGCCTTGGTTTCTTACCTGGTTATATTCTTCCCAGCATGCTCACATCTTCCCTGTATTTTTTTCTGGAGCATGCGCACTTCCCATTCTGTCCAACACTTGCTGTGAAATTCCTCTTACTACCCATACGGCTCGCTTTGCACTTAGCACTGCTTTCTATCTGCAGGGAGGGCCAGTATCCACCCCTGACAAGCCACCTCACCTTAGTCATCTGAAAATCACACACACCTCATCTTTCAGGACATTACCCTCCGCTTCCCCAGCTTCTAATTGTCATTTTTTAGAAATCTTCTGCTTGGTTTTCATATTAAAAGTTTAATTCATTCTCAAGGCCCATGCCCTCTGCTCTGTGCTGGAGGGTCTCAGATTGACTTCTGTTGATATCATCTAATCTGCACTGTAATCCCGTGTGCTGTCAGCCACGCCACTGAGGCAGCTGCCCTGTGAGGTCCCACTTCCTGTACACGAAACCAGAATCCTTCTTTCTCCCAGATGACGTCTGCGTCACCATTGAGGTTAATTCTATATAATGAAGATTGAAGCTCTCAGTACTCCCTCAGATGTTCCTGAATTGTCATCTTTCTAGTCTCTAATCTGCCCTCTAATTCAACATTTTGCCTGCACCTAGGATAATTATCCAGGGAGCTCCTTTTTCCTTCAGCTTCAGTGTCAGAAGCTGAGGTCATTTTTCATCCTGGTGAATCCTTTTACTTTTTGTGCATTTTATTTAGGGTCTGCTGTACTTACTGCTCTACTCTCTGGCGCCTGGTCACTTTTGCATTGTCTTGAGTCATCTCTATTTGCTCTATTATTTCTGAAGGTCTCTGCTATTCTGTTAACTTTTGTTGTTTCAAAAAGGCCTTTGGACACTTCCAGTCTCAATTTCCACCTCAAAGTGGGCCACTGTCATTTAGACTTGCGTTGTTCATTGCTATGCACACCTGCTGATCTCAGTTTTCTCTTAATTCCTGCTAATGTTCTGGCTACAATCCTCTAGGGGTGGGTGGGGCATTAAAGCAGTGGAACTTGATGAGAAAACGCTAGAAGTGAATGTTCACTGAAAACACAAGAGATCCACATATACAGGGGTGGGCAAAAGTAGGTTTACAGTTGTAATACAAATAAATAATACAATAATTAATTAATACTATAAGAATAATGTGTTTCCATTACTCACACCTGTAAACCTACTTTTGCTGGCCCCTGTGCTGAGAGCTTGAGAAGTTAAGAGCCCAGCCAAATAGAATGGGAAGTATGTGGGGCCCTGGTTGGTAGCTCAGTTGTTTAGAGCATCGTCCTGATACACCAAGGTTGCGGGTTCGATCCCCGATCAGGGGACATACAAGAATAAACCAGTGAATGCATAAATAAGTGGAACAACAAATCAACGTCTCTGTCTCTCTCTCTCTAAAATCAATGGAAAAAAAAAGAAGTATGCAGGCTCTGGTAGAAGGAGGGTGAGAAGATGATCTCACAGAAACAAGTGACAGGCTTATTCCAAGAAGGAGGAAGTGATGTATTTTATTGAATATAAAATAACCTGAGGAACTGGCATCTCCACACTTGATTATGTTGTGTTTTTACATCCAGACACTGCCTTCTTGCACTTGGAGCTCTTTTTATCTCCATGACGTTTCCAAGTGCACTTGGAACTCCCTCTTTCCTGACTTCCTATCTACTTTGTATCTGCACCACACTAACTCAGTCATGGTGATCTTTTATGGTATTATTTCACTGGTGGGTGTGAGGCTCGGACAGAAGGGTCTGCACTTAGTATAGACAACATTACTTGGACCCATTCATCACATCATTCTTGAAAGCAGTTTTTTAAAATCAGGGTTGTGTGTAAACTGTGTGGGACATTTTCAAACTATAGGATTTGTCTCTGGAGATTTGGTGTCTGATTTGTTAGGTGTGGAGAGTGATCTGAGCATATGAAGTTTGAAACGCTTGCCAGGAAATTCTGCCTCGAAGAAGCACCACAGTCCCCTGGACAGGTAACTCAGTCGGTTAAAACATCGTCCTGATACACCAAGGTTGTGGGTTTGATCCCTGATTAGGGCACATACAAGAAACAACCAATGAATGCAAATCGATGTTTCTCTCTCTCTTTCTCAAATAAATAAATAACAATGAAAACAAACAGAAAAACCCAGAAGCATCACACTCATATGATCCAGGAGAGATTCAGATGTAATAAAGGACAGAAGTATCTTCCTAGTTTTTAAAGTCCCATTCAGAATGGGCTGACATAGGTGCATAAAATTAAAAAAATTTTTAGCATTTGATTATGAGGCATAGACAGAGAGGGACTCTTTTACAAAATCAGAAAAAAATGGAGCTCCAATGAAATGTTAAAGAAAGAATAAAGTGCTTTTTTAGGGAAGCATGATGAAATAATTTCTGCAAGAAAGGGTTTGGAAATAAATGACAGTGGAAGGCCTTGTGTGTCAGTAATATAAACAGATGACTTTGGAATCGGAAATAAGGAAAGCAATGTGTGAGATTCTTATATATTGGTGACTATGTGCATAGGAGGAGACTATCTGAAAGGAAATGGCTGATTACTTTGGATTTTATGTTAGTTAATGGCTTATAACGCACAAATTAGGTTTTATCATTTTTTTGCTAGTTTTTGAAAGAGTCTTGCTTGATAGCTGGATTGTAGCAATAGAAAGACATAGCTTGGAGTTTTAGGATAAAGGGAAGAAAAGGCAGTGGCACGTTTTCTTCCTGGAAGGAGAATGGTTCTTCAGAATCTCTTAATTGAGGTGATCTAAGAATAGAGATTGAAGGAGAATGTAGTATTAGTTGAAAGTATAAAATTTGGAGATGACTTTGTGAAGGAGATTCTAATGGTGACTTTAGGATATGAGGGTCTGTACCTGTGCTGTCTAGTGTATTGGCCACTGGCCATCTGTGGCTAGTTAAATTTAATTCATGTTAGGTAAAATTACAGATTCAGTGCCGTGGTCACTCTGACCATATTCAAGTACTCAATAGCTGTACATGGCCAACAGGTACCATATTGGAAAACACAGATATAGAACATTTCCATCATTGCAGGAGGTCTTATTGGACAGCACTGTGTAAGTTACACTGTGGTTAAACCCATTGGAGAAGGTGATATTTCCACCAGTCAGTACAACTGTAACTCTTCTCTGGGACACAGGCAGATGGCCCAAACACCTGTTTTCAATTTCAGATGGACATATATGTGTGTGGATTGACTGGACCTTGTGAGGTTGTATCATAACAAGTTCAGTATTGACTGCCTACAATATTACTCTAAATAGGTGATTGGTGTTTTTAGGAAAGTTTAATTTTGGTGTACAGTTGGGTTGAGAGGGAAAAGATTTAGTAACAAGGTGATTATTGAATATTTTACCACAGTAAACTTGGAATGAGATGGTGTGGACCCTGCATTCTTTTTTTTTTAAAGGTTTTATTTATTTATTTTTAGAGAGAAGGGAAGGGAGGGAGAGAGAGGGAGAGAAATATCGATGTGAGAGAGAAACATCGATCGGTTGCTTCTTGCAACATGCCCCAACTGGGGGCCTGGCCCACAACTCATGCATGTGCCCTGACCAGGTATCGAACCGGTGATCTTTCGCTTTGCAGGATGATATCCAATCCACTGGGCCACACCAATCAGGGCGGATCCTGCATTCTGATGTCCAGATTCCAACCTTTTGTTACTAAAATCCATGTTGTTTATTTGTTTGATCAGCACAGATAGGGTTCGATTGTCTCTGGGTGGGCTTGTCATATTCTCTGTGCATATCCTTCTCCCAGAATTCTAAAACTTGGAGGGCATGAAGCTCCTATCCTGGACCTTCCTCTTTCTCTGTCCATTCTTCCAAATTGTCTTATCTGGTCCTCTGCAGACCAAAGATTTAAATAATGTTTGTATACTCATGACTTAAAATTGTTACCTTCAGTCTAACCCTTTCTCCACACTCACAGACCTAACCAGGTACTTCGTAGTCTCTCTTGAATGTGTATTAGTCATCTCAGGTCTCATGTGTGTCTCAAATGGAATGCTTGGCTTTTTCCCAAATGTCAAACCTATCTCTGTAATCTTCCTCATTTTATCAAGTGGCACCGACACCTGCATAGATGCTTAGACCACATATTGAGGAGCTGTCCTTGATTCTTCCCTTTTCTACCTTCCCACTTTTTCCTGAGAGTGAGTCTTATCTTTCCCTCACCTGCGCTGTGCCCTTTGTTTTTTGCACACTTCTCCATCTCCGTGATAGTTATTCAAACAGAACATACTGCTGACGTCTTGCCTGAGCTCCACGATCATCTCCTCTGTGTTCTCCCAACAATTTCATCTCCAATTTATTCTCATACAACAGTCATGTGACCTTTTGGAAAGATCAATTCAGAGCGTATTATATTCCTGCAAAAAAATGTTCGGTGGCTTCCTGCCGTAAGTCTGCCTACATGATCTATATGTTCTCAATCTGACCTGCCTTTCCAAACTTGTCCATTGCTACCTCACTCAAGCTTGGGATAGTGCAGGTACACCAGCCTCTCTTATGTTTCTTGATCCTACCTAAGTTTTTCTACCTCAGGTTTTTTTGCAATGGCTATTCCCTCTTCTAGGAATGTTCTTCATGTAGTTACCTGCATAATATTGCTCATCTTATCCTGTGATGTCAGTTTAACTTTTCTTGTAGATGACTACTTGATATAAGACTGACCTATCACTACTCTACCATCTCTTTCCTATCATTTTTCACATTCTTTTGTTTTTTGCTTACCTGTTTATTCTCTTATTACTAGAATGACTGCTCCATGGAGAGAGAATATATTAGTCACTATAAAAGTATCACTAAAGTGACTAATGTATTCTAATATTCTAATATATTATTCTAATGTATTCCCAGACACCAGCCCATTTGATGTTTGTTAGATGAATGGATCCAGTCTCTTAATCTTTTTTTGTTCTATTTCAGTCACAGTGTGGTTTTCTTTCTTCTCTCCCCACTTTTTAAGATCCTATTTGGAAAGAAGCCCAAGCAATACTTACTCAGTGTAAACTATCTATGTTGTTTTTATAGTAGTTGTTTTTCCTTTTGCTGTTTTATAATACTACCTTTCACAGAGCATAGGATACATTTCCATAAAGCACAATTCTCTTAGGCTGAGATCTTATTATAAGAGCTAGGCCAAACCATGGCATTTTTGTGTCAAATTTTCCCCCTACAATTATCATGGATGTTTTTATTATTCTTTTTCCCAGAGGAAATATGGGAGAGTGATCATATACAGTGGCACCCAGAAAACCAAAGTGAGATTAAAACTTGGGAAAGATGTCAACAAAGTTATGCACTTGGAAATAATTTCAATTTATGCAAAAGTCTTGTTTCTTTAATGGCAAGACACAATAAGTTTGGCTCACATTATAAGAATTTGAAGTCACATTTAGGTTTTGTTAACCAGAAGAGAAGATGTGCAGGAAAGGATTCTGATGAGTTTATTGGCTATGGGAAACCATCTCTCTACATCCAGCGTGATAAAACTTGTACTGGAATTAAATACCATGGATGTGTTAAACCCAGTAGTACTAAATCACAGTTCAGTGACCATCAAAAAACTTCCCCAGGCGAGAAACCACACGAATGCAGTGAGTGTGGAAAAGTCTTCACCAGGAAGGCACAGCTCATTAGACATCAGAAAACAGAAAGAGGAGAGAAACCTCATGGATGCAGTGAATGTGGGAAAACATTCATGTGGAAGATTCAGCTCACTGAACATCAGAGAACTCACACAGGAGAGAGACCCCATGAATGTAAGGAGTGTGGAAAAGCCTTTGCCAGAAAGTCACAGCTTATGATACATCAGAGAACTCATATAGGAGAGAAACCCTACGTGTGCAGTGAGTGTGGGAAAGCCTTTAGCTGGAAGTGCCTGCTCAAGAGACATCAGCAATCTCATACTGGAGAGAAACTCTATGGGTGCAGAGTGTGTGGGAAAGCCTTTTCCCAAAAGGCTGACCTCATTGCACACCAGAGACTTCACACGGGAGAGAAGCCTTATAAATGCAGTGAATGCGGAAGAACTTTCTTTTTTAAGTCAGACCTGACCAAGCACCAGAGAATTCACACAGGAGAGAAACCTTATGGATGCAGTCAGTGTGAAAAAGCCTTCAGAAGCAAGTCAAAGCTCATTCAGCACCAGCGAACTCACAACAGAGAGAGACCATATGCATGTGCTGAATGTGGCAAAGCCTTTGCCCACATGTCGGTCCTCATTAAACATAAGAAAACTCATACAAGAGAGAAAGCTGCAAATTCACTGACGGTGGAGAAAGCTCCCTCAGGGAGTCATAGCTCTTTATACATGAGTGAACTCTTATAAGAACAGAACACAGTGCCTGTGGAAATGTCTCCAGGAACTCAGCCCTTATTAAGCATTGGTGAACTTTTAGGGAATAGAAATGTGATTGTGAAACAGCCTTTTCCAAGAAATCAAGCCTTAGTAGATAATCAGGAATTTGCACAGGGAATAAGCCTTGCAGATGCAGTGAGCGTGAGCGTGACCACACCTTCAGTAATAAATTATGTCTTTTATATTAGATATTATGTAGGAAAAAGTCCTCTGGTACCAGAAATGTGGAAAAGCCTCTAGCAAGAATCCTGCACCTGTTATGTGTCAGAGCTCACTTAGGACACGAATGGTACAGGTGCAGTCGTTGTGGAGGACACTTCTGTGAGAAGTTAGATTTACCCAGTGTCAGTGAAATCATTTTGGGCAGAAATGCAGTGATTGTGGGGAAGCCTTTGCCTGGAGGTGACAATAACAGTTGCTCTCAGTGAATTCTCACCGGTCCAAAACCTTAGGAAAGAATGTCATGGTTTGCAATGATAAATTGTACCTCATCACATGTCAGAGAATCATAGAAAGAGAACTCTAGAGATGTTGGATGTGGAAAACATTTTTAGTAAGATGTGGAAGAACTCATAGGGGCAAAAAATCCTGAAAGCAGTAAAAAGTGGAAATTCTAACACCAAATGCATGTATCACAATTTTATACCTTAGGACTCTGGGAAAGACTTCTCTATTAAATGAAATCTTGGACACAGGAATTGCATTATGTAGTGAAAAATCTATGAATATAATGAAAGTAGAAGTACAATTGTATTAGTGTCTTATGGCTGCTATAACAAATTACCACAAATTTGGTGGCTCAAAACAATACAGGTTTATTATCTTACAGCGCTGGAGGTCTACAGTCTGAAATATATCTCACTAGGCTAAAAGCAAGGTATTGGCAAGGCTGCATTTCATTTTGGAGGCTCTAGGGAAGAATCTGTTTCTTTGTTCTTCCAGCTCCTAAAAGCTGCCCAAATTCCTTGGCTCGCAACCACCTTCCATCAAAGCCAGCAATGACTGGTCAACTCGTTTATGACTCTAATGCTGATTCTTCTGCTTTCTTCTTCCACATTTAAGGACCCTTGTGATCACAGTGGGTCCACCCAGATAATCCAGGATAATGTTCCCACCTTAAGATCAGTTAATTAGCAAATTTAACTCCACCTGCTACCTTGATGTTTCTTTGCCTTAGAACTTAACATATTCACCAGTTTTGGAGATCAGGATGTAGACTCTCTGGTCCCTAGTGATTTGTGTCCATCCCACATGCAAGATGCCTCCACCCTTTCCCAACATCTCTAAATGTCTTAATCTATCACAGCACCAACTCACCAGAATCTCAACCAAATCTTACCAGCTCAAAAGTGCCAAATCTGATCAGGTAAAGCAGTATCCGCAAGGGCTCTGGGTACAACCCATACTGAGGCATAGTTTTCTGTGAACCTGTGAAATTCAAGAAACAATTGTATAGTCCCAAAATATTTTATTTCATTTCCTACTTCCATTCCCCTTTGTTACTAAATGCAACATATTTGCCCTGACCTATGTGCTTGGTTGGGTGTCATCTGGCAGACCAGAAGGTCGTGGTTGGATTCCTGGTTCAGGCACATGTCTGGATTGTGAACCAGGGCCCTGGCTGGGGGCATGCAAGAGGCAGCCCATTGATGTTTGTCTCGCACATCGAAGTTTCCTTCTCTCCCTCCCTCCTCTTCCCTCTCTCTAAAATAAATGAAATCTTAAAAAAATATTAAAAAGTAAATGTAACATATTTATAGGTTCTGGGGGTTAGGACATGCACACCTTTGGGAGGTCATTATTCTGCCTACCACAGAAACATTAGATTTCATAGAATTCACACTGCAATAAATTCCTGCCTAGCCATTAAATTTGGAAAAGCATGTTCCCAGCGAAGCAATTGTCTATAGTAATTATGATCTAAATACATTAACGTATTTCTATAGTATGAGAATCTTACACTGTGGTTGTTAGATATAGTTACCATAGAGTGCTCTTGAAATGTATAAATCAAATGATCAGTGCCGGAAAAGAACTCTTAAATATCCTAAAGGAACATGAGATTAACGCTGCTGGGAATGTTGCCAAACATATAAGGGGGGACCCAAAAAAACCTCAGAATTTACTTAGAAAAACTGTGTATTTATTTTTACATGTTTAAACTTCAGTCACCTTCAAAGTACTCTCCATTTGATGCAATATACATATCAAGATATTTTCTGCACTGCTCAAAACAGTTTTTGAACTTTCGATTTTGATGCTTTTTAGTGCTTCTGCCATTTTTTGTTTCACCTCTTCTACATCGGCAAACCATTTCCCTTTGAGGACTTTTTTCATCTGAGGAAACAAAAGTTGCTTGGGGCAAGATCTGGGGAATAGGGAGGGTGGGGCATGGAAGTCATGCCATTTTTGGTGAAAACTGTTGGAACACTCAGCATAGTGTGGGCAGGTGTGCTCATAATCACCCATCATGAAATGGGCAAACGTGTTGAGTCTTCAAAAAAACTCACTGAAGCCAAATGCAGCCTCTCACAACACTGCCATCTGGTACACTAATGTAGATGGGTTCCTAGAACACTCACATAGTGGGGGAATCCTGTACTATAGGGGGCCTGCTCTCCAGAAGATAATTCTTTTTTAGGGGGGGAGTAAGGAGGGCCCCCTTCTCATATGTTTGCATCTACTCTGAAATTCTATAAATTAACATATTCTGTTCTGAACATGGAATGCCTACACCATAATGAATCTACATACTGGCCAGTATTTTTTACAGGCAAGCCCAACAACTTTAACAGTAAGTGTTTCAGGTATATACCCTTCACCTTAGATAACTTAAAAAAAAAAGCACACATAATATATTAATAGACTATTTTCAGACTTTAGGTCATAGGGAGCCCAGGGCAGCTGTCGCCGAGAGAAAGGGAATAAATGCAGTGAGCCTTTTCATTGTCCCAGCTTACTGCCTGGAAAGAGATTTCATTCTGCAGCGTAGGGAGGAGAAACCCAAACAGATCCCATCAGTCTCCCTGAACTGAGATGGAATTTAGAGGAGAGAATGCAAAATGGCTCAAATTCATGGGGCTCATTACAGCAGAGGAGAGAACACCCAGAGCATGAGGGACAGCGTTCTGCAGAGTTCCCCGTCTTTAAGTTGCAGTCAGCACATGTATGTGCGGAAACTCCCTGGGCTGCAGAAAGAACTGCTAAAATGAACAGCCAGAACCATCCTTGGAGCTTGCACGAGGTTGAGAGTAATTTGTGTTTCCACCAGCTGGACCTGAAACACCTAACATTTGCAGAGTCACAGTGGGACATCAGAAGAGGACTGCCTCAGTGGGTGGTTCAAATTAGGTCTTTTCTAAAGGCTGCCTATTAACCCTCTTAACAAAGCATAAATGCAAGCCACTAAAGGACTTGTGTCCACATAATATAACTGCTTCCAAGAACAAAGCCAATAGTATTTAAAGGAATAGAAAGCATCCATGGTGTACATTTAAGGTGTACAGTGTGTTGACTCGACAGATTTATGTATTATAGTATGGCGAGGTAGGTTTAACGACATTTTACTTCTTCCCATAATGAATAATGAAAGCTACACAGACATGTAGTCTTCGTGACTTGTGGTGAAAACATATACCTACAGGTCTTTTCACATCAGTAATAATCACCAGAAGTTGAAGAAATGTGTCATTACAGGGATTAATGGCATTTGAGGAATTGTCTGTGGCCTTTAGCTGGGACAAGTAGTGGCTACAAGAACCTATATCAGGAGGTGATGCTGGAGAATTATAGCAACCTGTGACCCTGATTAAAGATGATCGCCCTGTGCCATTCAGGGTGTGCACGGCCAATAGCCTTTCCTTCTTCAGTTGCTTTGGCTTCCAAGGAGCTTCTAGGTACTGGGTTTGAATTTAGAGGCAACGGATAGTCCCTCTTCTGTTCCCAGATAGAAAGAACCTGATGTCCTCTCACCTTGGATAGGTCTTTAATCTGCCAAGGTGAAGTGTGTCAGTTTCTGAAACATTTTCTGCTCTTCCCAGACATCCCCCCGACCAAGTCCAATGATAGTGTCCAAGTCTTTGTCATGTCCCACGAACAGACTATCCAGCTACCAAACCAGATACGATCCTTAATTGAGAGAATGGGGAAGAGCCATGGAGAGAAGATGATGAAGTGCAGCATCAGTGCTTTTCAGGTGAGTGAGCAGCTTAGAACAAGCAAGGCGTGAGGTCCTTTAAAGTAAATCAGTTGGCCACAAAGGAGTGACCCCTTCCAAATGTGTTGAGCAAGGCTACAACTTTGATGGTCATTAGAAATGCCAAAGTCATCAATGAGGCTCTGTTTCAAGGAAGATGAGCCTCTTTTTCTCTCTTTTTTGGATGGATCCAGTGTTCAGTAGAATGCTGTCTTTGCAGCATCCAGGCTTCCCCTTGTTTTCACCCCTTTCACCTGATTAAATAACAATTCTTCCCAATAATTAACCCTGGGATATTTGGCCCACTGTCCACATGGACTTCTGTGGGCCATGTGAGGTTGTATCAAAGCAAGTTAGAAGGTGGGACTGTGGACCACAGTGTTGTTCTCCACATATGCTATTTGAGCCTTGAGAAGGATCGGGTGTCTGTCACATGCAGAATTAGAGAAGAAAGTAGGAGAGGATAACTTATCTTTAAGTTAAAGATAAAGCTGAGGGTCCTTCATTCTAATCAGCTTCCCCAGATATTTGTTCAAGACTTAAGTTAGTGTCTTTCCTCGGTAGTCATTGTTTGTGCTTAACGGATAGACCTCCTCTGGGCATCTTCTAAAGTCAGACAGCATGAAGCTTCATCCTTGCCTATTTCTATCGTTTGTTCCCAGTGTGATGTCATTGAGTTTCATGGCCTTAGCAATACTGATTGTATGCTGATGATTCCCAAGTTCCTGTATTCAGGCCAGACCTTCCCTTATCCCCACATATTCACCTGGCTCTTTCACTTCTGCACATGGAGATCTAATTGCTACCTCAAATTTCACCTCACTCTTGGTTCCTTTTTTTACCCCACAAATCTAACTTATTAGCAAGTATAGTATTTGCTTTCTTTTTCTTGTGTCCTGAGGCCCCCCACTCCTTTCTGTAACGATTGTTTTCACTCAATCCTTAATGTCCATGATCTCTTCCCAGTATTATTATTTTCTTGAAAATGCTCTAACTTTTTACACTTGATTCTCTATTCTCTATATAATAGCCATATTTTTTTTGTTTTACTTTACTATTTTTATTATTAAAAAGGAAGTAATGGAAGTCAGTATTTCCATTCCCCTCACCTCAAAAGTTCATAAACATGAAAGTAAACTTCAGAAATATCTGGATTTTTAAAGACATCAGATTTTCACAGTTACCTGGGTAGGAAAAAAGAGGTATAGAAGAAAATTTAACCACCATATGGAATGAACAATCATCTGAATTGGAGGATGGAAGGAAAAATCTAAAGTATAATCTAAGAAAAATGCTGTATGACATAGCAGATTTTTTACCAATTTTCACAACCACAGTCCACAAACCTACAAAAAGTATGTCACAATATTTAAGACCTTGCCAATGGGATACTGATGTAGATACACACAGGATGACAGTTTTAAAATGAAAATCAGGTTATGTCACTCCCACTATTACCTTGAATGGCATACCTTTATTATTAACATACTAAGCAAATTTCTTTCAAGATCCTCATGTGTAAGCATTTCTGGCCTCCTGCCTCAATTTTTGTTTACTTTATATAAAAAATTCTGAGATATTCCATACACTCAGAAAAATATACTAATAAAGGACACAAGTCAATTTCTGTAATCAGCACACTGTGTAACTAGCACCTAAATCAAGAGTACCATAGTACTGTGCAGAATGCTACTGTGTAACTATAAAATGATTTATCCACTCTATGTTTAGGCCATTATGAGTAATGCAATACTTTCCCCTTATTTTGAATTTTTCTCTTTTTGAAAATATTTATTTCTAAATCATTTAGTACTTAGAAATCTCAAAATTATACACAAATTTCTTACATTCTTTTTGCAGATTTTCTTGAGTACATATCTTTTATCATATTCTATTATCACACAACACACACATGTACATACGTGCTGTTTTTTTGAACTCTTTACCTTTAAATACTTAAATGTGTATTTCCTAGAAACAAGGTCTTTTTTTTACAGAACTAAAACACATTTATCAAAATCAGAATATTAACACTGATACAGTTACTCAAATGTTACTGATTGCTTCACTAATGTTTCTTATATTAAACAAAGTTGTTTTTTTCTGGACTTCTTGTTTTCTAGACCATTCTGTTGTGGGTACGCTGGCTTTTATCCAGAAGTTAGAGCTCACTGATTATGACTCGGCTCCTCTAGGGAAGAAACTATATGGATGCAATGAATGTGCAGTCGATGTTTGTAAGCCACTTATGACCACGCCTCAGGGAACTCACACAGGAAAGAAATCCGACAAATGCTGTGACTGTAGGAGAGCCTTTCCCAGCAAGTTGAAGCTAATTCCTCATCAGCAAACTCACTCAAGGGAGAGACCATATGCATGCGATCAATGTCAAAAAGCCTGCATTACAAAGTCAGAGCTCACCTATCATCAGAAAACTCATGATAGAGAAGGGAAATCCTGTGCATGCAGTAAATGTGGGAAGGCTTTTCCTTGGAAGTCAAAACTCACCTTACATCAAAGAATTCATTCAGGAGAGAGACCTTTCAGATGCAGAGTATGTGATAAAGCCTTCATGGTTCAGACACATGCCCCTGCACATCAGGAAACTCACACAGGGGAGAAGCCTTATGGGTGCTCAGACTGTGAGAAAGCCTTCTCAAAAAAGGCTCAGGTCATGGTCCATCAGTGTCTTCACACAGGAGAGAGACCATATGGATGTGACCAATGTCAAAAGTCCTTCATTACAAAGTCAGCACTCATTTATCATCAGAAAACTCGTCATAGAGGAGGGAAATCCTATGCGTGCAGTAAATGTGGGAAGGCTTTTCCTTGGAAGTCAAAACTCACTTTACATCAGAGAACGCATTCGGGAGAGAGACCTTTCAGTTGCAGAGTATGTGATAAAGCCTTCATGGTTCAGACACATCTCACTGTGCATCAGAGAACTCACACAGGGGAGAAGCCTTAAGGGTGCTCAGACTGTGAGAAAGCCTTCTCAAAAAAGGCTCAGGTCATGGTCCATCAGCGAGTTCACACGGGAGAGAGACCATATGGATGCAGTGAATGTCAACAAGCGTTCATCTAGAAGTCAGATCTCACTAACCATAAGAAGATTCATCATGCAGTAGGGAAATCCCATGAATGCAGTGAATGTGGGAAGGTTTTGTCCTCTAAGTCAACTCTCATTGCACATCAGAGAACCCATACAGGTGAGAAACCCTTCAAATGCAGCGTGTGTGATAAAGCCTTCACATCAAAGGCACATCTCATTGTACATCAGAGAATTCATACAGGAGAGAAACCATATGAATGCCTGAGTTGTGAGAAGGCCTTTTCTACCAAGGCCCACCTCGTGATTCATCAGCGAGTTTACACAGGAGAGAGACCTTACGGATGCAATCAGTGTCAACAAGCGTTCATCCAGAAGTCAGGTCTCACTAACCATCTACAAAACTGTCATGCAAAAGTGAAATCTTACGGATGCAGTGAATGTGGGAAGGTTTTGTCCTGTAAGTCAACTCTCACCATACATCAGAGAACCCATACAGGCGAGAAACCCTTCAAATGCAGCGTGTGTGAGAAAGCCTTCACAGCTAAATCCTATCTTACCGTGCACCAGAGGACTCATACAGGAGAAAAACCATACGTGTGCTGTGATTGTAAGAGAGCATTTGCTACTCTGTCAACTCTCATTGGTCACCAGAGAACTCACACAGGAGAGAGGTCCTATGGATGCAGTGAATGTCAAAAAGCTTTCTTTCGGAAGGCGGCTCTTACTAATCATCAGCAAACCCAGCATAGAGAAAAATCCTCCATGCAATGACGGTGGGAATGTGAGAAAGCTCCAGAGACTCATGTAGAATAGAAATGCCATGAATACTGTGTTTATAATATACCCTGCTGGAACTCCTGTAGGAAAGAAACCTTATAGATGAAATGAAAGTTGTAAGTCTT
>VMDR010009385.1:0-33596 GCA_007922815.1 Macrotus californicus
GAAATGTAGAAGCCAAAGAACTCATATATATGACCCATGGGCATGAACTAAGGAGGGGGAGTGTGGGGGGAAGGGGTGTGCTGGGTGGGGGGGTGGGGAGGAGATGGGACAACTGTAATACCATAATCAATAAAATATATTAAAAAAAAAATGAGTCCATTTTATGACACTCTCAGATCCTGCTCCTGATTCTAGTGGGATTCAAGTCAATAAACCTCTGGTATGGAAGACTGAGCGGTAGTCACTGCAATCCCCGTTTTACTTCATTACAGATAATATGTGCTCACCAAAAGTAACTCTTATGCTTCTGGCATCTAATTCAGAAATGCGCGATTCCAGCCGTGAAATGTCCACGCTGTGTACCAGTATTTTCAGAAGCTAGGCAAGTCCCTGAGTCCCACGTAGTGGCACATGGAGGAGGGCCTGTGCTTGGTCCCTGAGTCTCCAGGCAGTCCCGGTGGCCCTGTGATTGAATTCACACAAACACATTAGTGATGGCTGCTTTCTACTTCTCAGCCTCTGCCTTGTATTATAGTAAAAGGGCAGGAATAATTCTGCTCTGGACTCAGCTCTTTTTTAAGGGCTGGGGAGCACCTCCAGGTCAATCACAATCTAGAGTTGCTGACCTCAGCCCCCAAACACTCCGCGACTCCAAACTGAGCAGAGAATCTTCCTGCGCCTTAGGAAGGAACTCCAGGAGACTCAGATTCCGGAGAGTGCTGTCCAACTGCACTTTCTGCGACAATGGAAATGTTACACAGTCAGCCTGTTCGATAAGGCAGCCACATGTGTCTACTGAGCACTGGTAATGTGGCTGATGCCAGCGAGAAAGTGGAATGTTTAACTTTGCGGCATTTTAATAAATATAAATTTAAGTAGTCACTATGTGACTTTGGTCAAGTTAGTTAATTTCTCCAGCCCTCAGTTTCACTTCCTACAGCCCTCCCAAATCCAGCCACTTCTTCCCATCTCTCTGCTAGCTCTCCAATCCCCTTACTTTTTTCATGAAACTCCATCCTGCTTTCCACTGCGGCTGCACCAATTTACATTCCCACCAACCGTGCACAGCAGTTTCCTTCTCTCCACATCCTCACCAGCACTTGTTATTTCTTGTCTTATATGTAATGCAAATGTTTCGCTTGATTTTCCACGGAACACCCCGACATCTCTGGAAGGATCCGCAAGAAAGTAGTAATTTTGGATGCTTCCAGGGAGGGAAACTGGGTGGCCAGGGGATGGGGTTGTGAGGGAGGGTTGTTAAATACACTATTATACCCTTTTCATTTTGAATCATGCAAAAGTACTATTTAAAACATTAAAATTTGTTAAGGACAGATGTGAGACTTAACAGAAGCTATTTTCATTGTGAGTGAAAAAAAAGTAGCGTAAAAACTTCCCTCTTTTCCTCTAAGCGTGCTCAGCTTGTACCCTCCATCCTTCCCATGCTGGCTGAGGTAGCTGAAGAGAGGCCTCCCACCAGGAGAGGGCGCACTTGATTTGAGTGCATTTAAGCAGTTGGAAAGGGGTGTCCGTAAGAGTGTCACTGAGGAGTGAGGAATTGAATGGCCTGGAGGGAGGGCCAGCCCAGGAATGATACAGACCCACCCTCTCACCTACAATTTCAGACACCAGAGAGAGAAGAACCAAAAAGTTTCTGAAGAGAGAAAAAGGCAATGACAAGCCAATCCAAAACTCTGGGAATAAAAGGGACACTGAATTTCAGCAGCAGCAACAGCAAAAGTTAATAAACAGAGCAGTCAAAATTCTGAGCCAAAATATCAATCCAAAGCAAAGACAAAGCCCTGACCTGGTGGCTCAATTTGTTAAGCATCATCCCATGCACCAAAAGGTTGTGGGTTCGATTCCTGGTCAGAGCATGCACCTGGATTGCAGGTTCGATCCCCGGTAGGGGTACATACAAGAAACAACCAATCAATGTTTCTCTCTCACATCAATATGTGTGTCTCTCTCCCTCCCTTCCTCCCTGTCTAAAATCAATAAGCACGTCCTCGGGTGAGGATTTAAAAAAAGAAGAAGCAAAGGCAGAATACAAACTTTTTCAGACTTGCAAGGACCCAGGAAGTTATCTTCCAGTCATCCTTTCTTGGAAAGTTGTTAGAGGATGTGCTTCATCAAAATGAGGGAATAAACCAAGAGAGTCAGGCTTGGGATTCAGGCAAGAACAGGAGCCTAGGGATCCAGAGGATCCTGGATGTCACTGAAGGAACACTCAGGGCACCTTGGAACAGGGAGAATGGGATTGTCATAGGGCTCCACGTGGCTTTGAAAACTTAAAATGTCTTAGCTGGTCAACAAACCACCTGTGACATCTGACCAGCTTCTCTGACTATACCTTAGAGAACAGGAGCTTCATCCCTCCAAGGAGAGTCCGTGACAGGGGGCTGGAGGGATAAATTGTGTCTGTGTTATTTCCTCTAATTTTAGACTTTAAAAATCTGAGCCACTGGCTGGTGGGGATGAGGTAACCCCAAAGACTGAATTAGGTCTGCTCAACTCTGGGTCCCTGGTCCAATTCTGTCCAATGACAGGCCAGAGCTCAGATATTCTTTGGGAAGCTTTTTCCTGTCCCTACCCCCTTGCCAGCTGGAACAAGCACCATCTGCCAGGACTTACCCATCACTGCAGGGGACCTCCTGTCCTTCAATGCCATCTATGCTCCAGCACCCAGCATGGGGCCTGGCATACACTGTGGGCTCAGTAAATTAGCCCCTAGGCTCTCTGGAACTGAATCATCAGAGGAAGGACGTATTGAGCACAGCTCCCTGCCCCAAGAATCTTCCTTTGTGGGCAGGGGGAACTGCCACTGGGGCAGGGCCGGCCAATCTGGAGGAAGTAAGACCTAGTGAGTATGTGTTGGGTTCAGGAGCAGAGGTAGACTGCTCCTGTAGCCCCGCCTGGAGGCCCTGGGCTGTGGGCCTCACAGCTTTCAGTTCACTAGCCTGCCTTCCTGGCGGAGGAAAGGGGAAGAGAAATCCCCTGGGGAGTGGGTTTTTAGTCAATTGCACTGTCATAATGGAAACAGCACAACACTGGGCATCAGGATACTTCCTCTGCATAGGCCTCAGAGTTCTGGGCTTTGAGATTCCCCGTTATGAGATGGAAATAACAGTCCTGCACAGGCAGTTGGGCTTAAGTGACAGAGAGTGACAAAGCTCTCTGTTAACATGCAGATGTGAAGGGAGACACTGCCACAGACCCTACAATGACAGCTAGCCAGGGGCTCACACTGCAACATCTTGCCTCCAGCCCAGATGAAATTCTTTTCCTTACTTTAGTCCCAGGTCTGAACTCTGACCAGTTGGAGCCTTTCAGGGACCATAGATTCCTACTGTCCGTCAGTCACTCTCCTCTCTAGTGAGGATCCAGAGAGGGAAGACTGGCCTAAGGGTGGGAGCAGTGTGTCAGGATGAATAGAGCCACCCTGAGGTGGAGAGTTGCCAGGCTGAACGGGTGAGGAGTTGAGGCCACCTGAGGGGAACGCTGGGCTCTGAGACTCTTACTCAATGGCCAGTCCCACACCTCTAAGAACATCCTGTTCCCGTCTTACCCTTGCCTAAGGTCCGGGCCCAGCAGGAGAGGGCCTGATGCTCTGCTCTGGACACTGACCCAGCCTGAAGGCCCAGGGTGTACTCTGACCCCTACTGGGCCTCCTTGGGTGGGGAGGGGGCACATTTCCCTTTCCAAGGCTGGTGCCCCACACATGTGGGTGAACAATCAGCCTGCTCAGGATACTGGGTGACACGGGGCAAGCGACTTCCCTCTCTAGGCTACAATTTTCTGGCCTATAAAGTGGGACTGACAACAGCGTTTGCTTCTTACGGTTGTTATGAGGCTGGACAAGCCCGACGGCACCAGACCGCGCGCGCACACACTCCGCAGCGAAGCCGGGGTTTCGGGGAGTCATCGCCCCGCCCCTGCTCGCCCCGCCCAGTGGCGCGCTTCCTCCCAGGGGGCTGGCAGTCGGGTGGTGTCCCGTCCAGCTCTCCGCTCCAGCCCTCTGCGGGCAGCCCCCTGCCACCGCGCCATGTCCGCCGGCTGGTTCCGGCGCCGTTTCCTGCCGGGAGGCCCGCTGCCCGCGCCGCGGCCCCCCAGGCCGAGCGCCAGCCCCGTGCCCTACCGGAGGCCCCGCTTCATGCGCGGCTCGGTCTCCTGCCCCGGCACAACCGACGCCCCGCGCCGCCCGGAAGGCCGGCCCGTGCGCTGCCCAGCGCGGGGCCGCGCGCTGCCCTGGAACGCTGGCTACGCAGAGTGAGTGTCCCCCCCGCCACCCCACCCCACCCCGGCGACCCTCATCCGACACTCCCCACTCCCGTGACCCATGTACCGAGACTCCCGACTCCGGCCCCTGTCGATCCAGCCTGGGGCCCTGCGCTGAGCTAGAAAACGGGTTAACCTGAGTGAGTGACCACTGTCCCCCAACCTTGTCGTCAACTCTGAATTCTTGACAAACTCCCCCTATCCCACCTCTGACTTTTCTTGGGACTCCAGCCTCCCTCAGAGAGAGTTGTAAGTTGGAAAGGACCTGCACCCCAAGGGCTTCCTTCATGAGACCGGGACACTGGGTAGAGTGCCAGAATTCTGGGCTTTGGAAATAACCACCACATCCCCCACTCCACTCCCCAACTTCCGCCCCACCACACACACACACACACACACACACACACACACAACTTCTTCCCCCTCTCCGTGTGTCATGGCCTATGCAGTATGGAACAGGGATTCTTGGGGAATAGGCAAGGAAGCCCCAGATCTCCCCAGGCAGCCCGCCCTTACTTCCCAGTCCAGGTCTGCAGGCAGGCTGGAGGGGCTGAGCCCTGAGTTTTGCCTTCCGACGAAGGCAAAAATAATAACAAATCTCACTGCTCCAAGGCCCAGGGGGCCAGGAGGTCACTGAACAGTTAAGAAACTTCACCATCTTTGTCCAGGTATAAGGGACACTGTGAAGGCTATTGCCCCAGAAGGAGGGCTCCTCCTGTGTACCAGCTCTGGTCTCTGCCCACAGGGACATGGGTGTGTCCCTGAAGGGTCACTGATCACTTCCTGGCCTCAGGATCATCAACGCAGAGAAATCTGAGTTCAATGAAGATCAGGCCGCCTGTGGGAAGCTGTGCCTCCGACGATGTGAGTTTGGGGCTGAAGAGGACCAGGAGTGGGTGACCTTGTGCCCAGAAGAGGTGAGTGCAACTGGGTCCCAGCTGCTCTTACAGGCCAGAACTGGGGCTAGGACTTCAGGCTGAAGTTCTAGTGCCCCATGCTGGGCCAGGGGTCAACTGGGGAAGCCAAGAAGAACCTGACTCCAAGCCTTTCCTGTACAGTTCCTGACAGGTCATTACTGGGCACTGTTTGATGGGCACGGCGGTCCAGCTGCAGCCATCCTGGCTGCCAACACCCTGCACTCCTGCCTGCGGCGGCAGTTGGAAGCCATAGTAGAGGGCTTGGTGGCCACTCAGCCCCCCATGCACCTCAGTGGCCACTGTGTCTGCCCCAGTGATCCCCAGTTTGTGGAGGAAAAGGGCATTAGGACAGAAGACTTGGTGATCGGGGCTCTGGAGAGCGCCTTCCAGGAATGTGTAAGTTAAGTGTGGCCTTTGGGGAAGGAGTGACGGTTTTTATCCCCAGGGACCTGAGGGACTCTGGGTTGTGGGGAATTCCTGTACACAGTGGTGGTCACCCTTGATGTTCGAAATGGCAAGACAAGATTGGGTTGGTTTGTTCTTTACTAACAACCATCATTGTTGTCATAAACCCTCATTTATCCAGTGCCTACTATGCGCCATGTGCTTTTACCTGCGTCATCTCATTGCATACTCTGTTTTTCCTTGGTGCAGGGGCTGGTTCCCCTTCCTCACTGTTTTGAAAAGGACTTCCCCCCCTCCCAAGGGATACATCCAGTTCTGACCATCAGGTCCTGGAGTCACAGCTAGACTTTGGGCTGGGACTGCCAGGCTTGTTGGTGGGGAAGTGAACTACAGGGTGGGGATGGGGACAGAGTGATATTGTGACAGTAAAAGCAGCAGCTACAGTGACCTCGGTTTGCCCCAGGATGAAGTGATTGGGCGGGAGCTGGAGGCCTCAGGCCAGGTGGGCGGCTGCACAGCCCTGGTGGCTGTGTCCCTGCAGGGAAAGCTGTATGTGGCCAATGCCGGAGATAGCAGGTGAGTGAGCTCTGGAGAGTGGGGCAGGTGGGCACCAGAGGCAGTGAGGACAGTGAAGGGGGGCTGTAAGTGGAAGGATGGAAATGAGGAGACTTGACTGGCTGAGCTATTTGTATACCTGGCGTGTATGGAGTATGAGTGGACAACAGATGCCAGGGAGGGCACAGGCCCAAGAGACTGAGCCTTTACCCTGCAGACAGTCATGGAGGGCTTTGAACAAGGGATTGGCATGGGCAGAGATGGCACCTGGTGGCTGGAGGAGGGGCCAGCAGGAGGGAGGCCATACCACATACCTCTCCCTCTCCTCCGCAATCTCATCCAGGGCCATCTTGGTGCAGAGAGATGAGGTACGGCCTCTGAGCTCTGAGTTCACCCCAGAGACTGAGCGACAGCGGATCCAGCAGCTGGTAGGTTGTGGCAGAGGCTGTAGAGCCCCAACTCCTGGGTCCAGGACTGCCAGAGAGAACCTGATCTGAGTATGGCCTCCCTACCCCAGGCTTTTGTCTACCCTGAGCTTCTGGCTGGTGAATTCACCCGACTGGAGTTCCCTCGGCGACTGAAGGGGGATGACTTGGGACAGAAGGTTTTGTTCAGGGATCACCACATGAGTGGCTGGTGAGCAAGGTGGGGGTGAAGGGATACAGTGGGGAGACCCATGGGGCACAAGCCCATCCATGTGGCCTAGGACAGTCCCCTTCCGCCTAAGCAGGGTGGGCCCTGTGTTGAGGGGACATGAGGTGGGAAGTAGGGCCTGAGTTGATGCTGAGTCTGCTCCTGGTAGGAGCTACAAGTGCGTGGAGAAGTCGGATCTCAAGTACCCACTGATCCATGGACAGGGTAGGCAGGTCAGTGAATGGCCCCCCTTCAAGAACCCCCTCTTCAGTTGCCCCCTGCAGAAGTAGGAGCTCCTTTGCGTCTTGTGGCTATGGCTGGTGTCCTAGGGACTGCTCCAAGGCCCAGGGTGCTTGAGGGCCACAGTCCACCTCTATGCTTTGCTTGTGCATTTGCTGGGATTATTTGCTGTCACCTCATATCTCCCTTGTCCCCAGGCTCGGTTATTGGGAACACTGGCTGTCTCCCGGGGCCTGGGAGACCATCAGCTCAGAGTCTTGGACACAAACATTCAGCTCAAGCCCTTCTTGCTCTCTGTCCCACAGGTGAGAGGGCAACAGCCCACCCCAGCTTCCATCTGCCCAGAAAAGCAGACAATGAGGCTGTGGGAGCTGGGAAGGGAACACTGAGGGATCCTCAGACTTAACTTGCAGGTGACAGTGCTGGATATGGACCAGTTGGAGCTGCAGGAGGAGGATGTGATTGTCATGGCAACTGATGGGCTCTGGGATGTCCTGTCCAATGAACAGGTGGCACGAATAGTGCGGAGCTTCCTCCCTGGCAATCGAGAGGACCCACATAGGTACTGTAACTGCTGGGGACCTGCCTGGGCCTGGGTGCCAGCAGCAACACCAAGTCGTAGTTATGGCTGAGAAGACAGCGCTGATGATGAGCTCAGCTAAGGGTGGGTGGTCAGGATTAGTGTGCTTTCAAGGTTCCTGGGGTGGGAGTGATTGTGGGTCCCATATATCTCTGGGTCCAGACTCCTGTGATGCACTCTGTGGCCCTCCCAGGCTTGTAGTTTGCCTGGCCCCACAGTTGAACTGCATTGCTTGGGTCCCCAGTTGTCTAGCCCAGTGCTGAGTTCTCCCTGAAGGCTGGCCTTGCCTCTTTGCCATGGCCCTGGGAGTACATCTGCAGGATGGTCCTCACAGGTTCTCGGAGCTGGCCCAAATGCTGATACACAGCACACAGGGGAAGGACGACGGTCTCACAGGGGAAGGGCAGGTGTCCTACGATGACATCTCTGTGTTCGTGATTCCCCTGAACAACCAGGGCCAAAGGAACAGTGGCCACTGAGGATTCTGACACCACATCCCTGAACCACTCAGGACCAGGTGCAGTCTGGGCATCCCTCCACTGTGGACAGTAGCAGGCCTGCCTGCCCTGCCCCTAGACACAGCCCAGAGCCCAGGGCTCTTGTCCCCAATCCCAATCGTTCCAAGGGGAACATTTATACCAGGCAGTCAGAGCGAAGAGTGCAGAGAACCCAGCACCCCAGGTCCCTCCTTGGGCAGGCAGGGAGAGTGCTTGTCAGTAATAACATCCCTCTGACAGGCATTTGATAACTTAGAACACCCACAGGAGGCTCTTCAGATAGGATCCTTAATGGTCCAATATAGTATTCCCAAGTGGGGACAGCCAGATAAGGGAATTGGCCAAGGATGCTGGGAGGGGCAGATCACCTGTGTTTGGATCCAAGACTCCATTCCATGAATGTCAGGGTTGTCTACTCAACGACGCCAAAACTCATACAGGGAAACTTATGGGAAGTTGTGGGCAGTCCCGTCTGCTGAACAGCCATCCTGAAGCAGGCCCTGAGGCTAAAGTTGGATAAAAAGGGCAAGAGGATCCCCAGCTGGCTCGGTGGGGAATTCCCAACTGACGCTCCTGCCTCTGGACTTGCATCCAGATTGCTCCTTCCAGGCCCTAGCCCCTTCCTAGGCTGATGCCCTAATAATGCCTTTGTTCTGTTGTTCCCCATCTCCTCCCTATGATTAAATGTTTGTGTGCAGAAAAGCCCTTGTGAATCGTGAGTTGCTGTACAGCCTGACATTACAGTATACCTTTTGCTCTTCTACCATGCAAAGAATCAGTCTTAGCTCTACCTTACAAGCTTACATATATTCAGCACTGGGTTTTTTGTCTGTGGCCTCCCTAGTTCCCAGCTCGGGGTGAGCCCCAATGAGATTTTGTTGCCTGGGAAACAGAAAGGTCTCCACAGCCATCTCTGAGTTCTGGGCTTAACCCTTTTGGTACGAGCACTCTCCGCCGCCACACTCCCGCTGTACGGGGTGCCGCGCCGAAAACACGCACATAGCACGTGGTCAGTTCTCCTTTGTGTGAAGACTTTCCTCACCTTATATAAGATCTATGCTTAATAAAACAATGCTTTTTTTCCAAGTGTTGTTTGTAACTTTAATATTAAGAGATAGTTATATAAAATTCTATCAATGATATAAGTGAAATTTATAAAAATTATATACAGATGGATGCCGGATATATCCGGCACTCGTCCACACAGGTCATCAGATGGGCGCCGGATATATCTGGCACCCGTACCGAAAGGGTTAAGGTACCAAAAGGACTGCCCTTTAACTTGTTTTTGAATGGAAAGTTCCAGGGCTTGCATTCTGATGAGCAGCTTAGTTCCTCACCTTCCCCACAAGACTATTTTACCATCTAGCACTTGCCAAGGCTCAAGTGCTTGGAAAGTGTTCATTCATTTACAAAGCAATCACTTTCATGACCTCAGCCTTACTCAACTTCTCCCTGATTCACTACTTTGGTTTACAGTTGAGATGAGTTCTTACCAGGCAACTCACCGTCCGAGATGGCAGCTAGGAAGGACAAGGGCCAATAGGCCCCAGAATTGATAATACTCATGCATTTACTAACTCGTTGAGGAGGCTCTCAGGCACCCTTTTCTGCTCTTAACTCATTTTATTCTGTATGTTCTTTAGGGAAGAGAGAGAGAAAACTGTAGTTTCTCATTTTTCAGTCATATTCCACAGCCCAGCACTAGTGAACCTACACCTGTCCACAGCTGGGTCCTGACAAACTATGGTCAGCCCCAGCAGCCGTGAGCAGCCGACCCAGAACTTGTTAGGCAACTGGCAGATGCAGTATGCCCAAATAGCCTGCAGGAGTTTCACTTCCTCTTACCTCAGCAGTCTCCCCACCCCTCCCCCAAAAGCATGGGCAGCATCCTGTACCTGCCCCTCACCCATATTAACAGCTGAGCCAGTTCATCCCGAGTTTGCTCCTCATTAACAAAGACTGAAGCCCAGTGAGTGGGTATAGTGGGTTGCAACTGCAAGCAAGCCAAACTGGCAGGAATGACTGCAGCAGGGGCGGCTACACTCACCTATGTAGTCATGTCTCACCAGAGCCAAGTGCTGTGGCAGCCCTCCCACCAGACTGTGAGGTCTCTTCCTCCTTGAGCAATCTGTCAGGAGAACCTACACATGGTCTACCACTCATAAGCTGGCATGTTCCCTCTGCTGCCCTTCAGAGCCCTTGGCCAACCTCCAGTGATAGTGGGCAAAGTGATGGGCCCAAAGCCAGGAAATGAGGCAGAGAGCAGGTCCTTGTACCCTGAGGGCAGAGCTAGATCATAGGCTTTAGGAGTTATCAACTCACAAGCCAGGCAACGGGTAACCAAGCAATTGGCCGGACCTTCTGCCAGAACTGGCATTGGAGCCTCAAAGAGGCACCACTATCCTTGCCCCCCAGAAGCCAGAGCCTAGCAAAACAACTCTTATGCCAGCTAGAGGCTGCCAACCTGATCAAGGGCTAAGGTAACAGTGGGGATGAACGGTGGCCTGAGGTACACGCCAGGTCCTGTCTGAATATCAAGGTTGGCTCAGGCTGCTGGCCTTTCCCAGTCACTCATTTCTGGCTGTATTAGAGGCTGGGGTTGAGGCGACCCAGGCTGCTATGCGTTGAGGGATGAGTCTAGGGGTTTCTCCCACTAGCCCATAAGCCTTAGTCACAGGCCAGTCAGGAACAGTCCCAGGAATCCCAGCAATCCACCCCCACAGCACCACAGCGAGTCCCAGGGTAAGCCAGGAGACAACCCAGCTCTCCTTCCAACTCTTGGAACCAAGCAAACAATGCTACAGAAACTCCATGGAAGAGGCTGCAGCCATGAAATTCTGTTTAAGACGGACAGCATGGAAAAATGTTTATGTTAAGTACAAAAGGAACATAAAATTGTATATACAATAGATTAACAACTATGTAAACACACCAAAAATCTACACACAGAAATGTCTAGAGGAACATTTAACACCAAAAGATTAACAGTGGTAGCGTTTGGGTGGCAAACTGATTCTTTTTAAAATTCTCAAATTTTCTTTAATAAGCATTAATTATAATTGCAACAGGGAAGTTTTTCCTTAAAAAAATAACCCACTGGCTGGTGGCTGAGTAGTGCATGTTACTGTCCCTGACTGGAGTGGTGAGCTCCTCCCCACCGAGCACTCAAGCACCTCTGGCTCCCACCGAGAGCATCCTTGCAGCCCCAGCCCTCGGCCTCTCTGCCCACAGCCTTTTCTCTCCCTTTATTCTGATTTATTCCCACCACCACATCATCTCCAGTCACTTCCAGATGCATCTTTTCCCTTTCCTTCCCAACTCTGCAGCCACAGGTCCCCACAGAGGTCATGCAGTGCATATTTTTAAAGGACATGGTATCTCAGCTTTGGACACACAGCTCAATACAAATCATTTTCTTGCTGACAATTAAGTCACGCTTGGTGGCTGTTCTCGTTACAGATGTTAATTAAGCAGGTTTTCTTAACTCAGTTCCAAGCACTCTAAACAGTTTTCCTGCCATGAATTTTCTACCCTGGAAAGCCAGGAGTGGGAGTAACAGCTCAGACCAGTTGGTTTCTAAAACTCCCAATACTCTGAGATGGCAGAGCTGTAAACAGTGGATATCACAGAAGCTGCAGGTTCTAGTCGTGTTGGGAAAGATGCATGCATGCACCTTGACCTTCGAGTTTTGAGGAAGAAGTCAAAAAATAATTGCTGCCTTTGCCAGGTGGCTCAGTTGGTTGGAGCATCATCCCGTACATCAAAAGGTTGCAGGTTCGATCCCTGGTCAGACTGTGGGTTTGATCCCCAGTCGGGACACCTACGGAAGGCAACAAATCAATGTTTCTCTTTCTCCCTTCCTCTCTCTAAAATCAATAAACATATCCTTGGGTGAGGATTAAAAATAAAAAGTAATTACTAAAACAAAACAGTAATTGCTTGTAATCAATAGCCTATTCTTCCTGCTGAACAGAGGCAGTAATGGCTTGCTTTCCCCCTAGCAGCTATGCACTTGGGCGAGTCCTCTTAGACAAGTCATAACCTTGTTTAGGCTGTCTCTGGATGTGCAGGGAACCTGCTTAAATGTTTGGGGATTTAGGGAAAAAAACATGCAACTCATCCTGCTCTAAGAAGGCCATGCAGGGGAGGAAAAGACCATAAGCCAACTGCAGCTCAACTCAACCCTGATCAGGACCCATCCCTCTCCCAAGAGAAGGCAAGGAAAAGAAGAAAGCAGTCATAAGAGGTAAACAGGAGTGACCTATAATTTGCAAAGAAGCCTCAGACAAACTGAAAATGGCCTGGTTCCAGCATTCTGTCCACAAATACTGTAAGCCAGACACAGAAGGCATGCAAAAGTGACTGTCACACATATACAGGTGCAGACAGAGCATCACCAGGCAAAAAAGGGGGCTAATACTGCAGAGAGGGCCCCAAAGTGCGGCTTGAGGAACACGAGAGTCATCCCAAGACCCTCACTTAGCTGCCATGGGATTAGCGAACACTTGAAGCTTTGCTTCATTCAGTCTCCTGAAGGAAAAAAAAATGTAATAGGGAAGACTTACTAACACTTGTAGCAAATACTATTAGCAAGAATGCAGTCTTTCCCCCAGGCTGCAGAACTCCATGTCCTTCAGCTAAACTCTGAGAAACAACAGGTATTTATATATATATATATACACACACACACACGCATGTGTGTGTGTATATATATATGCATACACACACACATATGTATGCACATACAGAGATATATTTAAATGGAGGCGTACACACTGTGCTAAAATACAAACAACAGAAATCCCAGGTCATATATAAAAAGGCTAAATATAACATATAACACAGGCCTAGAGCCAGCTCATGGCTGGGAGCTGGGGTAGGGGGTGGTATCATCAGGAGACTATGTACACAATTTGTGGTGGGCAGGGAAGGCATCAGTGTAAACAACTCAGACTCACTCCACAATACTGGCCCACAGGAAAGTGTGACGTATCTCATGTACAAAAATAGACTCCCACTTTGCTTTTGTACACCACCACACTGGGTAGGCACCCAGGACCACCAACGAATTGTCTTGATGAAAAGGGACCACACTAGGTTACTGCTAAACATCCCAGCCCTAGAATTCACCTGCTGCCTGTCCCTCCCGTTCAAGCTCTTGAGCCTTTCCCACCCAAAACCCAGAGCCTCAGGCATGTCTAGATCACCCACGTTCAAATGACTAACTTGCAAGGCTTCCTGGCAAGCAAGATCTTTCTGCATCTGTCCCTTCCTGACCCCAAGATACATGAAGACTTATTTCTGTAAATGTTTGGCACCTAAGTAACATGATGGTTGTGGATTACACCACAATGACACAGGGAAACCCAGTAACAAGACATGCAGGGTGAGGGCAAGGGGCACTGAGCTGCTCTAGCATTCCAAAAACAGAACTGTGGCTTCCCATGCATTTTACAGGGGTGGGAGAAGGGATGTGCAGAATTAATAACTTTACCGGCTCCTCAGCAGCAAATACATTCAAAACTGAAGGTGCCTTAAAGGCCCCACTAGACCCTAATCGTGAGTCTGGTCACGCCTCTGGAGGAGCTCGGTGCAGTTGACAACTAGAAAATCTGAGTCCCAATTGAATCTGCCGCACCAAGAATCCTTCTGAAGAAGCTTGGCAAAGTGTTTTCTCTTTTGAGGTACAGCACATCCATGGGAAGGCCATGTGGAAGGATGCTCTCCAGCCCAGTGAAATGATCCAATAGCACTATTATCTCAGTCCAGTTCTTTTCCTGCTGGCCAGCCTCACTGTATAGAAACAGGCGAACAGCATCAGGGTCAGTCATCAATGGTGGGCAACCAGAAGGCCTGGAAAAAGAACAAGACCAGTCAACTTTAGCCAAGCCTCTCTCTTAACTGCTGAGAGTTCTTTACCCCTTCCCACAACATCAAGTTGCCAAACCCCAATGGTGGAACAGTTATAGCTGGTGGCCCTCCCAACCAACCAACCAACCAACCAACCGACTCAGGCAATCTATAAACACTGAAAGCAAACTAGTTCTGTTTCCCACCAACACTGTTTACCTTCCACCACAGTGGCCCAGTGGTAAGGAAAAAAAAGGAGTGCTGTCCAGGAGCTGGGGGTGTGGGTAACCTGGCCTCACTGCTAATACACCAGGGGACCTCAAACAGGCCCTCACTTTCCTAAGCTGTAAAAAAATGAAAGGAATGGGACTGAATGGTTTTGCTGCGTTGTTTTTCTGACACTGTTTTCTTAGTTAAAGGTACAGGGGAAAGGAGAGATGTGTTCTGGGTAGGCTAGTTGTAAAGTGCCTCATCTCCAAACACCCATTTAGGTTTAGAAGATGCCAAGTGGAAATGGGAAGCTGAGACCCATGATGCTTTGCTCTCCCAGAGCTATCTAGAAAGAGACCAAGCCTGGAGAAAATTCTAAGCAGTGAGTTACAATGATCAACTGTAAAAAATTCTGAGCATAAACTGACAGAAATGGAAAACTAAAAGGTTGTAGCCACAAAAGGCTTGTTCAAAGTATTTTAAGACACCAAAAAGCTGTCAACCACAGCCCATGTAGTTTGGGCATAAAACCAGAAGCCAGAGCTAGAATTGGCCTATGATCTCCCAGGAGCTCAAAGGTGATCTCAGATCTCAGAAAGAAGAGTAAAAGTGAAGGGCCAGCTCAACCAAAGATCAGAGAATAAGAGGTGAGACAGGGAAGCAACCAGTTGAGAAACATGAACTTGGGTGCTTATAACGTACCATTTAGAACATAGCTTGCTGTGCTCATTGAAACACCCGTGACCCAAATGAAGGACATCTCCCATTGTTCACATACCATGTTGGAACATGCACTGGCAAAGGTCATGAACTTGGGGTTGAACTGTAAACAGGTAATAGGGCCTGTATGTTTGCCATCCAACACAGCTACTTTTATACCGCTCTCTCCATTCCAGACGTGGATCTTGCCATCCTCTGAACCTGAAGAGAATGATCAAGGAACACGTAACAGCTCAAGGCACAATACAAAGAGGGAAAAAGACAAAGAAAGACTGACATCTGGAAAGAGGCTACGTTTCAGAACCCAGTCCTTAGCAGAAATTGAGAGGAAGGAAAGGCAGTGAAGAAAAGACACTTTGGGGAATGGTCTTGACCTTAGTTATTTGTTCCTGGGCAAGTCACTTCCCCTCTGACTTCAGTTTTCTCATTGAAAACGGGGGCTGAATATCATTACACTACCAACACATAGCCTTTAAGAAGACTGAACGCAGGGTTATATCAGGAAGTTAGTATTAGCAGTAAGATACTGCTTGGAGAGTTTTAACTCTAATGCTAGTCCAGGGAAGACCAACATTAATGCCAGTTCCCAGTAAAGAACTGCAAAGTCAGAATAGTTTAAAGACACTATACTTTTAGCACATTGTGCTACACAGAAATCTGAGAACATCTAACAAAAGGACAGTAAATAATAGCTTTAGTTAAAACTAACAAAAATAGACCCAGCTGGTGTGGCTCAGTGGATTGAGTGCTGGCCTATGATTCAAAAGGTTGCAGGTTCAATTCCCAGTCAGGGCACATGCCTGGGTTGCAGGCCAGGTCCCCAGTAGGGGTTGCACGGGATGCAACCACACACTGATGTTTTTCTCCCTCTTTCTCCCTCCCTTCCCCTCTCTAAAAAATAAATAAAATCTTTGGGAAAAAAATTAACAAAAAAAATATAAATGAAATCTCAATACCAGAAAAATAACCCCCAAGGGGGATAAAGGACACTTACCAATCATAATAAACTGGGAGTCTGGAGTAAATGAGGCCTCCAACGTGACAGCTTTGCTGTTGGCATAACCCTAAAGAAAGCAGAACAGTTCTCTTGTCAAAGTGCCATTAACAAAAAATAACTGCCTAGAAACACTGACCCAGCAGACTCATCACCTCCATTTCTGTGAAGCCCTCCCCTCACGCACAGTGCTACCAAGGTTCTAGACTTTGCCACCACCCTGTACAATTCAATTCACCCTGTACCCCCAACTCCATATTCAAGAGGGCAAGAAAACATTTATGATCAGGAATTACTTTACATCTAAGAACTTGGGTCACTGGGTGAGATGTGAATGTCTTAGAATCCAAGAGAAATACGTTCACATGCAGGAAGAAAATGCAAGCCCATGTCTTGATGAGTGAGTCAAGGATAACTGCTCGTCTGCACTAACCAGCTAACACAATTCTCAGCACAGGAGGCAAGGACACGGAAACAGCCATGCTGAAAGGCTGTCAGCTCACCCCAAATGTGTGCATCACCACTCCCTTGAATGCATCGATGAGCCGGATGAAGCTGCCATTGGTGGAGATGAGGATGAGTTTGCCATCGTTGCTGAACTTAAGTCCTGTCCACTCACAAGTCCGATCATACTGCATCTTAAATGTTGCAAATGGCCCCTGCAAAAGATTAAACGTAGCAACCTCAGGCCCAAGGCACATCAATAATTACTTCTACTAGAGCCAATTCTTATTCTATCCCCTTAGATTCCTTTTTCACTAGGGAAAAGAAGATTAACTACTGATAGGACCCTCTCCGATATCAACCACACACCTCTTCTACCAGAGAAAAGGTTTTTACATGTCCATCTCACCCTCCAAAACTTCCATAATATCAAGATAGCTTAAAGATTCAAAAATTTACCTTATCAAAAGAGCGAAGGTCATAGAGTTTGACCATTTCAGAATTGACACCTGCAGCAAAAATTAACCCTTCTGGATCAAAAGAACAAACTGGTTTGCCTTGTAGATGCATGAGGCCCTAAGAAAAAAGAAATAAGAAAAAAAGCTAATGAACCTAGGGTCCTACACCTACAAGATTTACTTTTCCCAGAGAAAACTAAGGGACACAGACACCAGCCTAGTACCTACAGCACTGAAAACATAAAACTAAAATGAGGCTTTAAAAAAATGTCTCCATACAACTGACTTCAGATCAACCCCAACTGCACAATTTTATAGATAATGAATTCTAATTAAAAAATCCCTTGAGGCTAAAAGGCTCTCAGAAAACTGTTTTTTAAAACAATTAAGCCACAGAGCAAAATGCAATATGGACTGGATTAAGGGCATTTGCTTAATTACCAGCTACCTACCAGAAAATCAGACTTTCTCCAAAGTTTTAAAAGACTCGGATTCCAGAATGAAACCACTGCTTTCCCCCTTCCTTAAGAGGGAGCTGATGATAGTGCCTACCACAGAAAACACTGTGTAACTGTGAGGTACCATTACCTGGCAGTTAGGAGACCGGAGATCCCAGAGTCGAATGGTCTTATCAAGAGACCCAGAAATGAAAGTGTCATCCACAGGTGACATGGACAAGGCCACCACCCTGAAATGCACAGAAATAAATAGGAGTTGAAACAAAATATTTGCAAAAACTGGATGTGGCCCTGACCCAGTGGATCAGTTGGTTGGAGCATTTTCTCCTGCACCAAAAGGCTGTAGGTCTGACCTGCAGTCAGGGCACATACCTAGGTTGCAGGTTCCATCCCTGGTTGGGGCACACATGGGAGGCAACTGATTGATATTTCACTCTCTATCTCCCTTTCCTCTCTCTCTAAAATCAATAAACATATCCTTGGGCAAGGATTAAAAAAATTGTGAACTCTAAACCACTCTACCTACCTACCTATATACCTGTTCTCCCCAAACTTCCACTTTAAGAAACACACTACATAAGCAATCTGGAATAATCAAAGACAACTAGTATAATGAACAAAGCAACTTAAAGCTATAGCACAAAAATGTATGATTCCAATGCAAATCAAAACACAATGATATACACTTCACAAGCACTAGCATAGCTATAACTTGGGAGAGATGAGAGAGAGAAAGGACAAGTGTTGGTGAGGGTGTGGAAAAGTCTGAACCTTCGCACACTGCTGGTGGGAATGTAAAATGGCACACAGGTCCTTTGGAACAGTTTTACAGTTCCTCAAAAAATTAGAGTTGCTATATGACCCAGAAATTACAAGAAAAAGAAAAATAAATGTCCACACAAAAAACTACATACACACTAACAGCAGCATTATTCAAAATAGCCAAAAACTGGAAACCCAAATGGCCATCAACTAATGAATGGATGGATATGCAAAACGTGGTGTATTCCATACAAGGCCATATCATTCAGCATTAAAAAATGAAGTACTGATTCACGTTACAATATGTATGAACCTTGGAAACGTAGTAACAAACACAAAAGGCCACACATTGTCTGATTCCATTTATACAAAATGTCCGTAACAGGCAAAGCTACGGAGACTGAAAGTAGATTAGTGGTCGCCAGAGACTGGGAACTGACTGCTAATGGGTACAAGGCTTCTCTTTGGAATGATAAAAATGCTCTAGAATTAGACAGTGGTGATGGCTGCCCAACTTGGTAAGTAATAAAAACCACTGAACTATATACTTTAAAAGGGTACTGACCCTGCTGGTACTGACCTATATGTCATTTTTTTTAAAAAGCATGGTAACTAGAGGTTTGTGGACTAAATATTCTAAACCTGAGTTGCGGCATCACCATCGCCTGAAGAGTGGGTTAAAACAAAGATTGCTGGAATCCTCTCCCAGGACTAATCCAATAGGGCACAGGTGGCAAACACAAGGCCTGTGGGCCAAATCCGGCCCTCCACCTTGTTTTATCTGGCCCAGCACCTTGTTTCTACCTGGCGGCAGTGCTGAGCTCTCACTTAACTGTTAAGGAATAGTTACATTTACACAGTCCTAAAATTACATTTGGCCCTTTGAAGGCAACCGCGAGGCTGATGTGGCCCCCAGTTAAAAGGAGTGTGACACCCCTGCAACAGGGCCTGCAATTCTAACAAGCTCCTAGGTGTTGGCAAAACTGCTGGTTTGGACTTTAAAATTACAAAGCCACAGGCATGTGCTAACAGCAACTATAATTCTGACATAGGTCCCTTTTTATGGTGTTACCAACTAAGAATCACTCACATAAAAACATTTCTTCCAAGTGCTCATCCTGAGCTCTCCTGTCCCTTCTGCTGATGTCCTTGTTCTGCCATGCCCTGCTCTGAAGACGCCCTCTACCTCCCCAGCATTTGGGCCTGGCCTACAGAGAAAGACCACAGAGCATGCCATGGCCCCAACCATGGGGTCCTTGAGGAGCAAGGTATGACCTGTGACTCTACAGTACCACCTATAGGGAAAGCCCTTGTGAAAACGGACATTCAGATGGCTCTTCCTTCTGGGTGTGATGGACGAGTAGTTCCACATTCTGGCTTGGCAGCAAAACATTTCATAGATATGGCAGGTGGTATCATAGATCAAGATTATAGAGGAGCCCTAGCCAGGTAGCTCAGCTGGTTAGAGCATCATCCAGAAATGCCAAGGTTGTGGGTTCAGTCTCCGTTCAGGGCACATATAAGAAGCAACCAATGAATGCATACACATAAATAAGTGGAGCAACAAATTGTTATCTGTCTCTTTCTCTCTAAAAATAAATAATGTTTAAAAAAAGATTACAGTGGAAATGTGTGTGTTGTACTATTTCATTTTGACCAAAAAAAAAAGTTTGAAGTAAAAAAAGTAACTGAATTGCAAAACTCATTTGTGAATGGATTTTTTTTAAATCTAGAAATAGAGAAGTTCAAGTTTTGCACGGTACTGAAAGGGGTTCAGGAGGTTTTGGTTCCACTAGAAAGAATTAAATCTATGCTGTGAATAGAAAATGAGAAAATTTACTTTTCTTCAAATTTACTTTATTTTTTCTTTAAAAAATTATTTTTTCTTTCCAAAAAAATAATTCTTCCCATATAACTCAACCAATATTTATACTAGCTCCCCAACCTAAAAATTTAAAATATACTGTAAGCCAAAATCTCCTGGGAATGCCAAGGTGATAATAAAACACAGTGAGCAAAATGCACATACACATGTAATTTTATGCCATGGTATTCAGGTCAATAGCTCAGGGTACGTCTATCTTGGCACAAAACTCTACGCTGAGAGGTACAGGGAATACAAAGAGGAATAACACCTCAACTCTATGGAAGCTTAACTGTCAAGTCCAGACAACTCCAAAAGAGTGCCAGACGAGGCTTTCTGGAAAAAAGCAGTGCCTGTGGTAAACAGGGTTTCAACAGGAGATGCTTTTCCAGAAGGTTCCCTCCTAGGGAAGCATGAGGCACATATTCGGTTCACCTCAATTGGGAGATAATGCTGGAAAACAGGCCAGAAGCAGAGGGAGGAGAACCTGACTCCAAGGGAAGGAGCAGGCAGATGTGGAGAACCTGAGGCTTCCTGAGGGAGGCTGTGGAGCGGTCAAAACTGTAGTACGGGGTGCTGAAGCAGGAAGATGAGGGACGGGGAGGTTAATTAGGACGACAATAATGCACCCTGACAGGGCATACACCAGGACAGAAGCAAAGAAAGGAGTTGGGAGGAGAGTGACACAGGAGGTTAAAGCTCGGTAGAATCAATAGGATTTAACATCTCACTGGATGTGAAGGGAGAGGAAAGGGAGTGAAGTGACCACAGAGGCTTTGAGTCCAGAGAACTGAAAGGCACAGCGATGAAGAAACATTAGGTAGACAGGAGATGGCCCAAGGAATAGAACAATGATGGATGGAGTATTGGACCTGTCAGGTGGGGGCACAGAAGAGACATCTGTGTAGATATGTATAAAACCTGTAGGTGGAAGTTAAGTATGGATATCATGACAAACATGAGCTAAAAATACTGATTTGGGAAGGCACCTGAGTAGAAATGAATGAAATCAGTGGCATTATTTGTAAAAACACCAAGACGAAGGGGAAAAGACTAGGATGAAATCTTGTTTATTTCAGAGTCAAAAGGAGAGCGAGAAGCCAAGAATAGCAAGAACAGAACCAGGATGGGAAAAGTCAGCTGCCAAAGGAAAAAAATGTTTTACTGAGAGGATGAGCACCCCCTAAAAAAAAAGAAAAAGGGAAAGAGAAGTAAAACAACTTGGAAAAGGCCCCAGAGATGACTTTGGGACTAGACTGAGAGCAATTTAAACAGTGAATAACTGTGAGAAGGTGAAGATGGGAGTATTCAGATTACTCATGTTTGACAGTAAAAAATGAGTGGGTGATGGGCTCAAGAAATAGATTTAAGATGAGGAAGACCAAATAAGCTTGTAGACATCAAGGAAAAGTCCAATTGACATAAAAGCAAACAGAAAGATTGGTCTTATTGAGGAAGTAAGGTTACTTCTTTCTCAAGAAAAGGGTTCCAAGGAAGAGAAGAATTTAGGTGGAAGAGAGAATCTGAAAAGAACTCATTTGGATGGCCTTAATTTTGTCAAAAAAAAACGAAAAGAAAAACCTGGCTGGTGTAGCTCAGTGGATTGAGCGCCGGCCTGCAAACCAAAGGGTCGCTGGTTTGAGTGCTGGCCAGTGACCCAAAGGGTCGCTGGTTTGATTCCCAGTCAGGGCACATGCCTGGGTTGCAGGCCAGGTCCCCAGCAGGGGGCACACAAGAGGCAACCACACACTGACGTTTCTCTCCCTCTCTTCCCCTCTTCTTCCTCTGTCTAAAAACAAATAAATAAGATCTTAAAAAAAAAAAAAAGAGGGGTAAAGTCATCTACTAAGAATCAGGAGGACAAGAGGTTGGATAATTGGGAAGACTGGCAAGAATTTTTACTGCAATCAACTCAAGTATAGACAGTACATTTGTGAACATTAATTTGATTACAAACAAGCAAAAATATCTACCTGTCACACGCCATTCTTTGTCTGAAACTACAGTAATCAACAGCTGCCACCTCTTACCTTTAGCCACATAGAAGACTCTGCCCAATCAGAAATACAGCCTAGCTCTCAGTCCCCTTCCTGTCAGGGTTCTGTACCACTTCAAGCCTTAGTTGGTTTCTGTAGTTTGCAAATAAAAGCAGGAAGAAATACCCCCCTCCCGGTGATTAAAATATCATCCAAGGGAAAATGTGTTTAACTTTCAAATAAAACTTGAAAAACTAGAGAAAAAAATAATGCGGAAATTAGGGTAGGAGACAGAGAGAAGCAACCTACATTACAAAATAGAATAAGGAAACAAGCTGCTTAACTTTCAAAAGTCACAAAGAACATTTATTAATTTTTTCTGCATCATTACGATCCTCACATACAATATGTTTATGCAGAGCAGGAGCTTGATGAAATGGGGGCCACCTATACCAGAAGGTATCATACATATACAAGAGCCTTTCATTAAAAGACATCTGATACTTAGAGTTCCTAAATGCTAACTGTATTTTTTACTACATAGGTTTCCACTGAATATCTTAAATCGACCTTTTCTCCTAATTATGTTTTAATGTGATTTTAGTTTACGTATGAAGTCCTACTGCTGCCTCTACAACCTCGGTTAATCAAGAGCTGACTAGGTGGGAGTTAACAAAAGACTAAGAGGAATGCCAAACAGCAGTGAGGAATGCTTTAGTTCACTGATAAAATCTCTCCATTCTTCTATTGTCTGGAACCTCAGGGATAAAAGAACTATCTACTTCTGTAACACTTGGGTCTTACCTTTTGCTATGTCCAGGAAAATATCTGATGTATTTGTTGTCATGTAAGGACAGGTAACGAATAGTATCTGTAAGAAGACAAACAAGGAATGATGATATCCCACTATTTTTAAAGAAATTTACTGTGCATTTCCATCTTGAAAAAACAAGGTCAAAGAATTCATTGTTGTCCACAATCCAAGCAAGGTGTATATAAATAGTGAATGATTCCTTTCTACAGCTAAAGAGTGGGTACTATAAATTTGACACAATTCAACAGCAGAATTCTTAAGTTGACAGCCTACAGACCAATGACCTCACCTGAATGTTAACTGGATATACAATTTACACTAAAACTAAACAAAATGAAAAGAGAAGTAATATTCTACTTCCTTTCTAACTAACCAAGTATCCACTGGTCCCTTGTGCATCAGAGCAGTAAGTTTAAAATAATGTGGCCAAAAGAAGTGAGAAAATTTGGGTTTAAAAGATCTCAAGAGCCCTGGCTGGTATAAGGGTTACAGGTTCGATTCCCATCTAGGGCACAAGCCTGGGTTGCGGGCCAGGTCCCCAGTAGAGAGTGCGCGAGAGGCAACCACACATTGATGTTTCTCTCCCTCTCTCCTTCCCTTTACCTCTCTCTAAAAATAAATAAATAAAATATTAAAAAAAAAACCTCAAGAGAATTCAAAACAAAACTCATGAACTATACCAACAAATCAGAACAGTGAGATTTTGACAGTATCGAGGAAAGGAATAATTACAGAGATTTATGCTTGGGTAAAATAAGACACTCTTAAAAACCAAATGATTCCATCTGAAAAAAATAAACAAAAAATACTGGTGTGAAGGAAATGAAATGCCATAAAGAACAGAAGTAGAAAGTACTATGCCCCTGAAAAGACTATGAACAAGGAACAATTGTTGAGAAAGGGGTAACAGGAAATGATGACAAAATACAAAAAGGAAAGCATAAAGAACATTCCGGGGGGCAAAAAGAACATAAGAACAAAGATACTGAAGCACCAAGTCATCCCAGTAGTTTACTTTCTAATAAGAGGGCATTTAACCTGGAGAAGGTTGTTCCAAAACTGCACTCTACATGGTTTTCCTTGAACACATCTTCAGAGTTCTCAAATAACCCACAAAATCTTTCTAGTTGTTCTATTGCTAGGAGCTACTCACCTGCCCTAAGCAGCAAAAAGGCTTCCTCCCCCATTACCTGGTTTCCCAGAGATGAGCAGGGCGTCGCCATCCTCTCCGCCCCACTCGGTAGCTGGCGCGCTGTTCCTGGCAAGGCAGTGGCCTGTACAGTTATCTCCTGTACCGGGTGGTATCATAGACCCTCAAACTGTACAAACTACTACCTCAGCCTGGAATCAGGCAAAAGGAAACGAAGCGTTGTAGGAACTCTTCAGGATGCACTTGAAACAGGAAAGGCAACATCCTCACAGCAGAGGCCTGGCAGCAAAGCTGCAAGTGCCACACATTTGCCTCGTCTTGAACCATATTTGGACAATCCTCAATCACCCAATAAACACCCCAACAAAAGAAATATACCAGTCATGCAGATGCTCAAACAGATATGTTTCCTCAGGAACCTAATGTTTTATGTTCTTGTCCAAAAGCATCAAATGCATGGTAACTTAGAAAACCACTTCTGAAACAGAGGCATGAAAAGTAGAAATAATATACTTACTCAAAGTCAAGGGCAGGCAGAAAAGTCTCATTAAAAAAAACATTCCTGCCCATCAGCTGAGCCAGGCATAGCCAAAACAGCAGTCTAAGCAATCTTTGTTGAATGACATTAGGAAAATCTTACCGCAAAAAAGTGAAACAATCAATAAATCAGTGAGGGTCCTAACATGAAAAGTTAAGTGTGATTGCTTTATCCCAGGTGAAATGCAGGTTAAAAACAGAGACCATTTATTAGAGAAAGAAATTCACAAGTTTAATTTCTGAAAATAACTCTTCATTCTTCAAAGACATTAGCTTTACTTAAAAGGAAAAAGGATAAAATTCAGATTAAAAAAATGTTCCTATAATCAAAGATAGCCAAGGTCAGTATGATACAGTGTCCTTTATGATACAGATCATAAAAAATTGGGCATACACCAAAACTCTTCTAACATCCCCTAAACTATCACAGTTCAAGTATTTGTGAAAACTTTTCTCAAACCTCAATATTTTGAACAGGAGATACTATTGTTCACCTCTCGCTGTGTGTCAAGTATTCTTTCCTTTTATTTGTTCTAAAAGTATTCTTTTAAGTTTCAAGAAGTACAAGCCATAAATACATATTTGTTGCTTCCTATTTCCACTTTCCACTCTAAACTGAAGACGACCTTTCATACTGAGTTTCACGTCCTTCAAAAGCACTAGTGGCTTGCCTCCAGCATCTTTTCAGTCATAACAATGTTAGCATTGCTAACATCATAGGAAAATATTAACTTAAAGTAACTACAACCAAAACAGAAGCAGTCACAAAGATTCTGTGAACTATTCAACGAAGGAAACCATGACTGTAACTCCTAAAGAGAGGGCTTGCTTACCGTCTATTTTGTTAGAGCTGTAAACGACTGTGTTTGCTGCATGAGTGTATCTGATGAGGTCCACGCCATATTTCTTACTGTACAGGGTTCTCTTTGGTCTGATAAGGAAATGGACAGAGAAAGAAACCGTCAAAATCCTCCATCAGAAAAATCTGGGATTTTCATAAAAAGAAAAGCATTTGAGTGATGTGGCAAGGGTGAAGATTCTTGGTAAGCTCTAACACTGAAAAAAAAACAAACAAACAAACAAACAAACAGAATTTCTTCCAAAAGGGGAGAAAACAAATGGAATCAATCAAGTGCAACAGCCTTTAACCTGAACACCAAATGCCATGGTTAGGATGTAGAATAAATCTGAGGGCTCAATTCAGTCTTCACTACAATATTCAAAAGTCAGCTCTGAGAAAAAGTGCATCTATTTGGGGAAGAAAGGCACATAAAACAACACAAGTCATCCTGATGACAAAGAGGGATATGGAAATACATCAAACCGGTGAGGCCAGAACTTACTGATTACCATATTCCTAATATAACCTGCTGTTGCAGAAGCTTCTCCATTCTCCCTATCCTACAGGTCAAAAGCAATTACTGAGCCTTTGGAAAGGCAAGCCTAACTCTCCCTAGCAAAACTAGTCACTGGTCGTTTTCTTTTTTTTAATGTAAAACCACGTATTTCCAAGCTAGAGGACATCAATCCACTCACTGAAGTTCCTTAAGTGTCTTCCTCTACAGAAGCTTGAAGATCAAGCTCAAACCTAACTCAGCAAAATCATTAACCAAAAGCTTCACGATGTTCTACAACAGAGGTGTCAAACTCATTTTCACCGGGGACCACATCAGCCTCGCAGTTGCCTTCAAAGAACTGAAGTAATTTTAGGACTGTATAAATGTAACTACCCCTTAACTATTAAGGAGTTGAAATTACATTCGGCCCTTTGAAGGCAACTATGAGGCTGATGTGGCCCCCAGTAAAAATGAGTTTGACACCCCTGTTCTATACTTAGGTGTAAGAGGATTTCATAAATCCTTTACCAGTATTTGCCAAGAGTTCCAATTTATGAAGTTCACTGCATCATCAATGCAAAATCATCTTGGCACAAAGATGTTAAACAATCAGATGACTCAGGTAGCTTTAAGAATTCAATCATTTGCACTTTCAATATTTGTTAATGTCAGTAAAGTTAAGGGTTTTCCTACATAAAACCTATTTCCAAACAAGATTTCTCATTCCAAATGCACTGATTTTTCCATGTTCTTACCATTACTACTAAAAAGTTCAGCTCAGAGCTACCTAGTAGAGTCCTCTGACCAGGGTTGTGCATTGGGGTTACCTACTACGTATGGTGGTAACCGGTGAGTAAGTACACGAGTAAGTATGAGCATGTGTATATGCTTGCTCTCAAATTAACTTTGCCTCTACCAGTGAAAGAAGCTTACTTATTCCAGTATTTCAGTCTATCTACAACAGAAGAGCCTAAAGAGCCAATGTTAAAGTGTATGGTGTAAGAAAAATTTTCAGCTTCACTTATATATAGCCTATTTTCTCAAATTTATCACTAACCTGGGTTTTTGTTAATAAAAGGAATCTTTTACCACATATCATTTCCTAGTTTGAAAGCAAGTTTCTAATGTATTGCAGCCATTTCAGAGGATCTTTCCAAAGCCCTGGAACATTTTTTCACAAATATTTTAATAAGCTTCTCTGCACCAACTATGATTCTGGTAATCAAGTATGAATAAATAATATTAAAGCCTTCTCTTGGAATATCTTGCATCACCTACCACAGATAATATCCTTCATAGTACCAAGTAGAAAAACAAATCACTCAAGTGGATGAACTCCATTATAAAGAAAGGTTAAGTGAACAGTAAGCTAGAATACTGTTTTAGCCATTTTCAAACTCCCAAATTCTATCATTAGTACCACCTAATAAAGATACTATGCCTTACAAGGAAACAACTTTTCTTCCAATTCTGATTTGACCTACACTAGTAGTAAATTTTTTCTTCACATTACCACTTAGGATCATGGACTCCTAGAGGCTAAGAGGTCATCTAATATCCAGAGAAGTGATCTGACCAATGTCACACACCTGGTAACAAGGCCAAACTAGAACCAAGGTCTCCTAACTACCAGACCACTCTCAGATCTATGTTTAGGGATAAAGAGACTTGTTATCTCTTTTAGAAAAAAATGCATATGTGGAAAAAAAAGAAATAGAAAAAATGCATATGTATAAATATATACATAGAGAATTAAGTAAATGGGGCAAAATGTAGCCAATTATTTAATCATTTGGGAGTTCTTTGGAACACTAAACTTTTCTGTAAATTTATAATTGCATAACAATGCTACATAAGTAAATAAATAACAGTATGTCAAAAAATTAGTATTTTACTTTTAACAAGACAGGATTTAAAGTCACTGCCATCCCTTCCAACAAGTGGAAATTGTGAGACAAAGCAGGAAGAAATACTATCACAACCTCTTATTTCCTTTGAATGAGCCTATACATCTCCATCCTCAGGTTCCAGGAAGAGGTTCTGATCTGTGCATAAGCACTAAACATTTCAAGTAAGTCAGCCTCAAATTACTTCTAGTTCCAGAGCCCCACAACTGACCCTCACCCAGAGCTTTATACATTACTCTCTTCCAAGTTGGTTCGAGTAGCCAGATGTGGAGAGCAAACCATACACTAAGTGAATTAAATTGACTCGAACAACTCAACGAGGATCCAACTAAGAAACTCTCTCTTCCCCCAGGACCACCACTACAGGCAAGCCTCCCACATACTGCAGGCAGATCGAGGGCCAGTTACATAACACTCTTTCATAGCCCCAGTGGGAGAAAAAAATGAGAACATTATGGCTCAGACCAAAACAGAATCACTTTAGACAACTAAACTCACAAACCAAGGGACAAGTTCCAAAAGAAAGTTTATAGAAGACATCGGGTTTTTTAAATGCAAAAAGGACAGTTTGGAGCAGACAGAGGAAAAACCCAGAGATTCAAAAAATAAGTTCTGGAACTAGGCAACAAAATGAAGTCTGACAAAACCAAACATATATGCAAGGCTGCCTGGGAAAGGTGGCTGGAGGGAAATCAAATTTAGCGTAAAGCAGTTTCTGCTCCAAAGAAGCTCACAATTTAGCAAGGACTGAAAGAAAGCAAGTCTACGGGAGTGAGGTGAAGCTGACAAGGTCCCCAGGGAAAAACGCGAAAAATGCTATGCTTACAAGATTTTGCAGAGATGCAGGTGTGGTGGGTCTCCAGAGGGCTTGGGACAACGTAGAAATTTCACAATCAGACTAGACTCGGAATTTTGATAATTCCAAGTGGACCAACAAGTGTAATTTTTTTAAGCATAAGAGGAAACACGGAATTGTTATACGGTGCTTTCTTTGTTCTAATGGGAGGTTCACATTCAGGTCGGGATGGGACAGCCAAATTCGTTTGTGTCTGGCAAAAAGGAAAAGTTTCAGATGTTGCTAAAAAGTTCACTTCTAAGCGGGGGCGTCGGGTCTTTAGGAGTAAGAACATGATTTGGAACAGAAACGAAAGGACACGGGGCCCCCAAAAAAACACAACAAATAAATCTCAAGAACTGCAACCCACGCGGCCTTCCGGCAGAAAGGCGGCGGGGAAGCGGAGGGACAGGGGACGGGCAGAGTGCCAGGGCTGAATCGAGGTCACCTACGAGCGGGCACAGAGAGCTGCTGAAGAGGCAGGAGAGCAGCCTCCGCGGTTCAGCGCTCGAGGCAAAGCCGACAAGCACCTCAGATAGGGTACGACGGGCGGAAAAGCTACCTCCTGGCGAGGGGGCGAGCAGACCCGACGCCTAAAGGTCAAGGTCAAGGTGGGGTTTGGCAAGAGATGCAGAAGCGCTCTCTGGAGAAACCGAAGACATAAAAAATAATGATACTACCATTACTGTATTTTAAAAGGAAAAGAAAAGGTCTCCGGGACGGCTTCCGAGGGGAAGCGGCCTTGGCAGGAGCCAGTGCAAAAAAGGCGGGGGAAGGAGTCGAGGCGGGGAGCCGGCCGCGGGGCGAACCACGAGAGGGAGGGAGGTACTCAGATCCGGGCCCAGGGCCACCGCCGCACTCACTTGCCCTCCTGGCAATCATAGAGCACGATGGAGTCGTCGTCGCTGCTTGAGATGACCGTCTCGCCGTTAGGGCTGAAGTCGAAGCAGTTAATCTTGTCCGAGTTCTCACGGAATACCTTGGCGACGCGGAAGCTCCGCAGCACGCCGTCTGTCAGCTTCATGGCGGCGGCTGCTGGAGGAGGCAGCAACGGAGCAGGGCCGGGGCGGGGCCCCGCGACGAGCGGGCGAGCGGGCGGGCGGCCGTGGGGCCGACCCAGAAGGAGCGGGTGCCGCACTGGCGGCGAACGGGAGAGCGGCCGACAGTCGGGCCGCCTTCTCCTCTCCCCTCCCCCTGTTCGTGTAACGTTCTCCTGCCTGGACTGTGAAGCCTTGCCGACCGTTTCTCCTCACGGTAGGCTCACGGGCAACCGGCGCGGTATCGGCTCATTGTGTCCGCCATCTTGGGGCGACAGGCAGAAACCGAGGGCGAGGGACTTCACCGCGGTGCACGCCGGGAAAAGGGGCGGGGCGGGAACGGCGGTGCGAGGCTGGGAGGCGGGGCGGTGACGTCAATACGGCCAGCGAGGAGTAGAGTGGCGGGTTGGCTCGAGGCCGTGAGTTTCCACTCGGTGAGGGGGCCGGAGAAGTGGGGTTGCCAACGGCTGTGCACCGTGGGCTGGGACACCTCTGGTGCCCAGGAGCTATAGGCCTTAGGTCAAGATCTTAGCACCCGCTGAGAGAGACGTAGGCGCCCCGACCGCAGGCCACGCGGAAGCAGGTCCTGTGGGGATCCGCTGTGGCCCTGCAGCCTTCCTTGGGGTCATTGAAGAGATCCGCCCGCTTTGGCCGCTAGTCCACGACAGAGCCAGCGCAGAGTTTCAATTTACCTATTCTTATTAAGGTATAACATATGGAAGACTGCATTTTTTAATTTGATTATACACTCTTGTGACCACCAGCCAGAACTTTTTCTTTTAAAACTTTTTTAAGTGTATAAAAGTGCACAAAGTGAACTAATTTTAAGTGTACAGATCCACACATTTTAATAAACACTCATCTAAGTTTTAAAAAGTACTTATGGCAGGTGACATGATACTCTACAGAGAACTGTAAAAATTCCACCAATAAACTACTAAAACTGAAAAATGAATTCAGTAAAGTAGCAGGAAACAAAATAATATCCAGAAATCAGGTGCATTTTTTAAACCAATAATTAACTATAAGAAAGGGAAGTTAAGAAAATAATCCCATTCGTAATTGCATCAAAAAATAAAGTACCAAGGAATAAATTTAACGAAGAATGTAAAAGACCTGTATTCAGAAAGTTGTAAGACACTAAAGAAATAAACTGAAGGAGATACAAGTAAGTGGAAGCATATATCGTGTTCATGGGCAGGAAAAATTAACGTCATTAAAATGTCCATACTACCCAAAGCAATCTAAAGAGTCAGCACAATACCTATCAAGATACCAAGGGCATATTTCACAGAATTAGAATATTCCAAAAACGTCTGAAACCACGAAAGGCCTGGGATAGCCTCATCAATCTTGAGAAAGAAGAACAAAGTTGGAAAATCATGCTACCTGATATCAGACTACAAGGCCATAATCATCAAACAGCATGATACTGGCATAAAAACATACACTAATGGAACAGAATAGAGAGCCCAGAAATAAGCCCACATCTTTATAGTGAGTTAATATTAGACAAAGGAAGCAAGAACATACAATGTGGTAAAAACAGTGCATTCAATAAATGGTATGGGAAAATTAGACAGATATGTGCAAAAAAAATGAAACTAGGCCATCTTCTTACACCATACACAAGAATAAACTCAAAATTGATTAGACTTAAATGTTACACTCAAAACCATAAAAAACCCGAGAAGAAAACATTGGCAGTAAAATCTCAGACATATCTTTTTTTTTAAGATTTTTTTAAAATTTATTTTTAGAGAGAGGGGAAGGGAAGGAGAAAGAGAGGGAGAGAAACATCAATGTGTGGTTGCCTCTTGTGCGCCCCTCACTGGGTACCTGGCCTGCAACCCAGGCATGTGACCTGACTGGTAATTGAACTGGCTACCCTTTGGTTCCCAGGCCAGCACTCAATCCACTGAGCCACACCAGCCAGAGCTCAGACATATCTTACAGTAATATTTTTCCTGATATATCTCCTCATGCAAGGGAAACAAAAGAAAAAATTTAAAAAATGGGACTATATTAAATTTAAAAGATTTTGCACAGCAAAGGAAACCATCAACAAAATGGAAAAACACCTCACTGAATGAGAGAACATATTCATCAGTGATACATCTGATAAAGTGTTAATATCCCAAATTTATAAAGAACTATACAAGTCAACACCAAAAAAACAAACGGTTCAATTTAAAAATGGGCAAAGGACCTCAATAGACACTTGTCCAAAGAGGACATAAGAAAGCCAGTAGACATAAGAAAAGATGCTCAATGTCACTAATTGTCAGAGACATGGAAATTAAAACCATAATGAAATATCACCTCATACCTGTCAGAATGGCTATCATCAATAAATCAATAAACAACAAGTGTTGGTGAGGATGTGCAGAAAAGGGAACCCTCATGTACTATTGGTAGAAATGCAAATTAGTGCAGCTACTGTGGAAAGCAACTACCTCAAAAAATTTTAAATGGAACTGCCTTTTGACCCAGCAATCCCATTTCTGGGAATATATTCTAAGAAACCTGAAATACTAATACTAAAGGATATATGCACGCCTGTGTTTATTGCAGCATAGTTTACAATAGCCAAGATTTGGTAACAGCCCAAGTGCCCATCAGTAAATGAGTGGGTAAAAAAGCTATGGTACATTTGCACAACGGAATGCTACTTGGGCATAAAAAGGAAGGAAATCTTAGCTTTTGAGACTGCATGGAGGGCCCTAGATCATATTTTGCCAAGGGAAATAAGCCATTCAGAGAAAGACAAGTATCATATGATTTCACTTATATGAGCCTAAGGAACATAATAAACTAACAAAATAGAAACACTCATAGACACAGAGAACAGACTGACAACTATCAGAGGAGTGGGGATTGGAGGGCTAGGTGGAAAAAGTGAAGGAAATAAGCAAAAAAAGAAAGAGGAAAGAAAAACCTCATAGACACAGACAAGAGTATGATGATTACCGGCGGGAAAGGGTGGCAGGAGGTAGAAGAGGGTAAAATGGGGATAAGTGGTGATGGAAGGAATCTTGACTTGGGGTGGTGAACACACAATACAATACACAGATGATGTATTTAGAACTGTACACCTGAAATCTATAAAATTTTATTAACCAATATCACCCCATAAATTCAGTAAAAATTTTTAGAAAGAAATTTGCAGAAAAATAAAAATAAAAAATAAAACATATTTACAGCTCCAAAACTCATAGCATCAATCACAGAGAAATTTTTAAAAGGAAAAATTATCTCCTCATTCAACAAAATGCAATTTTAAATTCTGATTTCCTCCTCATTGTTTTTATATATACACATAAACTTTATAGATGCAACCCATTTTTTCCCTGCTTCAGTATTTTATCGTACATATTTTTCATGTAACTAAACCAGTTGTTGTTGGTGTTCTTAATCAAGGTGTAATTTATGTACAGTAAAAATTGGACTTTTTCACTGATAGTTTTAACATTCATATACAGTTGTGCAACCACCACCACATTCAACACACTGAACAATAACAGAATTACCCTCTTCGTAGTCAACAGTTCAATGGTTTCCAAAAGGGATTCCTTGCCTTAAAAGGAGAGAAAGTTGACCCTTAACAAAGGAAAGCATATTTCATCACAAAATAGGAACCACAAACTCTAGTTTTAATTTTCTGTGCAAGGGGTTAGACTTGGTGCGGCCTGTGAGGGTTCACAGACGTTCAACTTATGTTCAGCTTCTCAAACGGTTGTCTGGGGTCTCCAACAATGGAGATGGAGCCTATTTATTTTATCGTATTTTGCTGTATACAATGCGCACTTTTTTGCCCAAATTTCTTTTTTTTTTTTTTTTAATATATTTTATTGATTATACTATTACAGTTGTCCCATCTCCTCCCCCCACCCCCCGCCCTGCACACCCCTTACCCCCACACTCCCCCTCTTTAGCTCATGTCCATGGGTCATATATATGAGTTCTTTGGCTTCTACATTTCCTATACTATTCTTAACCTCCCCCTGTCTATCTTCTACCTACCATTTATGCTTCTTATTCCTTGTACCTTTTCCCCCTCTCTCCCCACCCACCCCCCTGATGATAACCCTCTGTGTGATCTCCATTTCTGCAATTCTATTCCTGTTCTAGTTGT
>VMDR010009386.1:0-33587 GCA_007922815.1 Macrotus californicus
GACAATATGATCTTATACATAGAAAATCCTAAAGACTCAAACAAAAAACTGTGAGACCTCACCAACAAATTCAGTAAAGTTGCAGGATATAAAATACATTCAGAAATTAGTTGCATTTCTATACACTAACAACAAAGTATATAAAAAAGAAATTTGACAAATCTGTTCATGATCGCATAAGAAAAGGAGTAAATTTAACTCAGGAAGTGAAAGATCTGTATAATGAAAACTAGAACACTCTGATGAAAAGTATTGAAGAAGACACTAATAAATGGAAAAATATTTCCTGCTCATAGATTGGAAAAATTAATATTGTTAACATGTTGATACTACCCAAAGCCATCTATACATTCAGTGTAATCCCTGTCAAAATCCCAATGGCATTTTTAACAGAAATAGGAAAAATACTAAAATTAATAGGGAACTACAAAAGACCCAAATAACCAAAACAGTGCTGAGAAAGAAAAACAAAGCTGGAGACATCACACTTTCTAATTTCAAACTATACTACAAAGGCATAGTATTTAAAAAAGTATGGTACTGGAATAAAAATTGAGAGCACAGAAATAAAACTTCACATATATGGTTATGTAATATTTTACAAGAGAGCCAAGAAGACTCAATGGGGAAAAGATAATCTCTACAATAAATGGTTTGGGCAAACTTGATACCACATACATAAAAATAAAATTTGGGCCCCTATCTTATATCACTCATGAAACTTAAACTGGATTAAGGACCTAATCCTAAAGCCTGATACCATAAAACTCCTCGAAGAAAACGGAGAGAGAAATCTCCTTGACATTAGTCATGGCAATAGTTTTTTGGACATGAGACCAAAAGCATAAACAAAAAAGCAAAAATCAACATGTGGGACTACATCAAACTAAAAGGCTACTATACAGCAAGATAATAATTAACCAAAAGAAAAGACAACTTACAGAATGGGAGAAAATATTTGCAAATCATATATTTGTTAATGAATTAATATCAAAAATATATGAAGAACTCATACAACTCCATAACAGAAAAATAAAACAATCTAATTAAAAATTGGACAGAGGAACTGAATAGACATTTTTCCAGAGAAGACATACAAATGGCCAACAGATACATGAAATTGTACTCAACATCACTAATCATCAGGGAATTGCAAATCAAAACCACAATAAGATACCACGTCACACCTGTGAGAACATTCGCCATCAAGAAGACAAGAGATAACTCTTAGCAAGAATGTGGAAAAAATAGAACTCCTGTGCACTGTTAGTAGAAATATAAATTGTGCAGCCACTTTGGAAAACAGAAAGGAGATTCCCTAAAAAGTTAAAAATAGAACTCCCATATGATACGGCAATCCCACTTCTGGGGATATATGCAAAGAAAATGAAGAAGGAGTTTTGAAGAGGTATCTTCCCTCCCATGTTAATGGCAGCATTATTCACAATAGCCAAGATATGAAAAAAATCTACATGTCTGTCAACGGAGGTATGAACTAAAAAATGTGATATATACACAACATAATAAAATATTTTTCAGTCATAAAAAAGAAATAAATCCTGCCATTTATGACAATATGAATTAACCTAGAGGGCATTATGATAAGTGAAATAAGTTCTGAGAAAGACAAATACTGTATGGTAACGCTTATATGTGGAATTTTAAATACATATATGTAAATAAAAATTTCAAGTCTAACATACAAACAGACAGTAGAATGGTGGTTCCCAGGGGCTGGTGGGGGGGAGTGGGGAGGTGCTGGTCAAAGGGCGCAAACGTTCAGTTACAAGATGAATAAGTTCATAGGATCTAATGTTCCGTATGGTGACTGTAGCTAATAATAACTTATTGTATACTTGAAATTTGCTCATAGATCTCAAGTGTTCTCAACCAAAAAACAAAAAAGGTAACTATGTAAGGTGAAGGATGGACTAATTGATTGTGGAAATCATTTCACAATGTATGTATATCAAATCATTACATTGTACTCTAAATATATCAATTTTCATTGTCAATTATATCTCATGAAAGCTGGAAAAATAAATAAATTAAGTATTAAAAAATTGGTTTCTACAATCAATGAATGAACAAATGAACTAAAGAATGACTAAAAGGAAACTCTGTGTTTAGCTTCCTTTTTGTTTGTTTGTTTTAGATAAGCCTTATTTTTATTGGTTCTTTTAAAAGCTATGAGAAGGAAATTTCAAGATAACAAGGAATAAGATTCAACTCAACTTTTTTGCTGATGCTACTTTGATGTTTGACTGAAAACAGTATTATACAGCATTCAGCTATTACCCAAGTTTCAGCAATCTGTTGATGAAATTTTAAAAAGTAATTTGGTAATAATTTATGAAAGTTTGCAAATTCACAGTTGCTCTAACCCATCAAACTCAGGTTTGAAACCTACTCTGCAGAAATTAAAGCACCAGTATTTATGAATGTATAAAACTAGGTTTTTTATTTAACATACTCTGAAGGTACAAAAATCTAACAAACACCTATATGGCCTACAATAAACAGTATTTTGAAGAAAATGTTATACCCAATATAAAGAAAGGTAATGCATCTATGAAAAAAACCATGTATATAGCTAACCCTACTGTATTAGCAGATTTGTAGAACTCAAAAAGTTAAGCGTACTCATGCCAAGAAATGCAAACTTTTCCACTGTTTCTTAAATTTAAGAGTTCAGTCAGACAGTGACCAAATAAATATTTCCTGGCTTCCCAGCACAGTCAGAGAGTGTGTAAGTCCACTTTTCTTCGCCATAATTTCATGAAAGCTCCTTTAATCTCACTGTTTCGCAAGCTATAGATCAGCGGGTTCAGCAGAGGCGTAAGCAGGGAGTAAACCAGTGACATCAGTTTCTTGGTTTCTGGGGAGTAGCCGGATTTGGGTTGTAAATAGGTCATACTGGCTGTGCCATAGAAGAGAGTGACAGACGTGAGATGGGAGGCACAGGTGGAGAAGGCCTTCTGCCTCCCAGTGGTTGATGGCATCTTCAGGATGGCAAAGAGGATTCGAATGTAAGACAAGAGTATCAACCCGAAAGGAACCATGACAATCAGAACGGTGCCAGTGAATGCATAGATTTCAAACCAAAATGTGTCCACACACGCAAGCTCTAGCACTGCTGGGGTTTCACAAGAGATATGATTGATTTCACTGGGGCCACAGAAGGGAAAGCTAAACACCCACGATGTCTGCACAGTAGCCACCATGATTCCTGAGACCCATGAGAACATTACTAGTTTCATGAAAACACTTTTGTTCATAATCATTGGGTAGCTCAGAGGATGACAGACTGCAGCAAACCTGTCATAAGCCATTGTCCCGAGGAGAAAGCATTCAGTCCCACCAAAAAGAAGAATGAAATACATTTGTGCAGAACAGCTCACAAATGAAATCGATGTTTTCTCAGTGGAGAGAACCACCAGCATTTCAGGCATAACGACTGCACTGAAACTCACGTCCACCACAGACAAGTTCAAGAGGAACAGATACATGGGAACGTGGAGGCTCTGTTCCAGGGAGATGATGACTATGATCATGGCATTTCCTATCAGCGTCACCAGGTAAACAACCAAGAAAACCCCAAAGAGCTGCTCTTGGAGTTCGGGAAAGTTTGAAAAGCCCAAGAGGATGAATTCAACCGCAGAACTTTGATTTTGCCTTTTCATTTCAGTAGTAGAGCATGTTTTATGTTTATGGACATAGTGTATGAGCTACGAAGTCACTGTCCAATAGGTGAGTCAGTGTCTACACTTACCGTGGGTATACTTGACAGATGATATAAAAAAGAACTCGCCGGGACAGGAATTCAGTGTGGCAATTTTGGAGAATGGCCAATTACGCAGGTTAATGAATCTTTCAAATAGAATGGAGGAAGTCAAGAATTCTGGCTCAGAAATCTTGTCTGTAAAGTACAAAATATATCAATATTCTTTTGCAACTTTGACGTTATGTAGTTTGAAAATTAAACATAGCCTTAAAACAAAATAAGTGTTTTATAACTTAGGTTCCATTCACGACATTGCTATCAGTATCATTCATTTCTCTCAATTTTAAATAATATGAAATGTAAGACTACAAAAAAATAAATATTAAAAGGTAGACACATGGAAAAAGATACCCACAGAATTCTGATAACAACTTAATAGTTCAAAGTTACAGCAAAGTTGTTTTATATCTATTGCAAATATTCATCATGTGCAAAATACATGGATGTGACTTGGCTAAATATGAAAATGTCACCAGAACACACAAAGCGGGCCGTACTTCAGATATACCTACCCTAAGTGATCTGTAAATAATGTGAGTTGCCTCCAGGCTCACTAGTTTATGCATAGACTGGTCATAGCCGATTACATTAAGACTGGACTGCATGGGAAATTTTAAGAGCCAGTTCTCTCTGGCTCATACATGCGACCAAATGATTTAAGAAAAGTCCAATTTTGGTCATTCTGAAACTAATTTCATTGTTTCCACTCTCTCCTCCTCTTTCTCCTTTCTCTGCACCATTTGCCTGCTCATGAAGAGGTTCATTTCATCATCAGTTATTCAAAACACACTGATTAAACAACTAATGTTTTCTAGGCTCAGCAATCTCAGGCACACATTTGAACCTACAACTCAGCAGAGAGCTGGAAACGCTCCACAAGCTAGCACTTCACCCTTCCCTCAGCACCCGCTCACTCCTGTTACACCTTGGTCTGTTTTCTCCACTACCACCAACTGACGTTATAACTATAAATATACATTTAACATATAACTGTAAGTTAATTTACATCTCTAAGTTAAGTAGTATAATTTATATAGAAGTATATATATTTATATATTTTATATAATATATATTAAAATCTAACTCTCTCACTAAAACATAAATTCAAGGATTCAGTGGATTTTTTTGTTGTTGTTCTTTGCTATACTCACAATGTCTAAAACAGTCCCTGACCCATAATAAATGCTAGATCGGTATTTGATGATTAAGGGGTGAAAATGAGGAAAATCCATGATAACTTTAAGGAATATAGTGTCTTTAAAAAAGTGAAACCAGCACACGAAACTTTGGGGAAGCAAAAGTAATAACAAGTGGGTTAGACATTTGAACGAGGGTCAGATAAATTCTAAGAGGGTGGGTGGGGAGTGAACAGCCGTAACCACAGGTGCCGTCAGTGGGACTCATATTAGGTGGAAGGAGAAAGTCGAAAGGAGGGATGGCTTGCTCAGGTCAGAGGTATCTGATGACACATTGTTAGTACAACAGAGGCCTACTGTCCTTTGTGTGGTGTTTGGCAAACCAGCAAACACACCCTGGGAGGTGAGAAACCCAGAACACAATAAGGACAAAGTAAGCGGAAGTCCTTTAATGCTGTCAGTGAGTGCAGATCATTAGGACATCAGCAGGCAGAAGGCAGACCAATTTATTTCTGTGCTTGACCACAATCATCCATTAAAGTTAAATGGCTGTGTTAACCATGATAATTATAATATGGATATCAAAAAACCACCTAACGTCAGTAAAATGTAGTCACGGGATCAAACATTTAAAACCCATTTCTAATGGGAAAAAGAGAATAATATATCTTCAGTTGCTAATATTTAAAAGTGGATAGGTTTTTTTCATCAGAAAACTTGGGATGTCATATGAATAAAGTAGAAAACCTTTTAGGACTCACTGTGAGTGTGCTGTGGAACAGAATGTTCATGAGTGGTAAAGAGCAGCTGACCACAGACGCTCTTACTTTCTCTATAACTTAGAAAAAGACCCTTATGCCATCTGATCACTCCCTTCTGTAGATTTCATCCTTGCAATTGAAAAAGAGAAGAATTAGACTTATTTACCAAGTTCCCTTCCAGTTGCAAACCTCTAAGATTTGGTGATTAGTTCATGCACAATACTTCTACCCCTAATTATTGCCTGAACTCTTCTCTAAAAAGAAGAGAAAAGCAAGTAGCATCAAAACCAAGAGGCACTGATTCAAATGGTTCAGCCGTGTCTATTGATTTCCCAGGTGCAGAGAAATCCCTTCAAGTACATCTCCAACTGTCAGGGAGAAGAAATGTGCATGGAAAACCCACCATCAGGCGCACAAGCAGAAGCTTCACGTTCTTACCTACGGACTTCGTCTCTTTAAGTTTCCCACCACTGGATCAGAAGTTCCTCCTCTAGCCAAAGGCACCTTCTTGTACATACTCAGTGATTCAGTGCACTGACTCTAGAATGTTATATGACATTGAATTCTATGCCCTGGAGAATCCCTCCATGGGGAATATGAAATCACTTCAAACACGCTTTTCCATATTCTCACATAATAACTAAAGAGACTTGAACTTGGCCCCTCCAGGGAGAAAGCTCAAGAGCACAAACCTGGAACCACGCCTCCCTCACATTCCTACACGGAACAATGCCTCTTGACGCTAGAGACTCAGTTTCATCATGACATGGCTCATCAGGAGGTGAAAGCAGAGGCTGAACAAAGGTTGTAAACAGGGAAAGAAGAGAGTGACGGGATGAGGGGCGAGGGTCTGAGCAAAGGCAGGGGAGCTGGAGGTAGGGATCTGATTAGAGGGGTGCACAGTTTGGTTGTGGCCGAAAACAAGTGTAGACAGTCTAGGGAAGCTTTGTAGAAAGCCTGGATGCCCCACCCACACCCAAGAACTTTTGATCATTTCTAGTAGAAATATAGAGTCACTGAAAATTTTTGAGGAAAAAAAAGTCATTACAATTGTTTTCATAGATAGAAATTTTAAACTAGGAATCAAACCATCTGGACTATTTTGTAGGATTAAAGCAAGTCATTTAGCTCCTCTGATTCTGTTACTTTATCCATAAAATAAATATAACATCATAAATATCATGGAAGACATGTGAGTACCAGGAACTCAGGGATCGGTCCAAATGGTTTGAACAATTAGTAAGCCATTGGCTCGGTCCCAGCAGAGTGAAGAGATAATTGATTCTGCGGCTTGGCTTTCTCCAGAACTGGATGATGTGGCCAGATTACCTTTGTCTACTTATTGTTGCCACATGCCTGCAGTAGGATTCATTCTCAAGGAAATTAACCCCTTCTTTCTATGTGATGTGTGTCCAGTGGAAAATGTACCAGTTATCCTGAGGAATAGAGGTTTCCATTCACAGCTTCTAACCCAGGGCCCTTCCCATAACATTCACCCTGGTCGGATAACACCCCATGTGTGAGCTTGTCACCGGCGCCAGGAGTGGGAAATGCTGCCCATGATCCATGCCCCGTAAAGTCTCAGGAGGGCTTTTATCATCCTGATGTGTTCTATTTATTGGTCAGCGATGGTAATGCAGGTGATATGCACTCTGAGAAGTCATCGAGATGCAGTCACAATTTTTATACTTTCCTATGTGTGTATCGGACTTCAATGAAAAGCATGTAGAAAAACATCAGATACATGTTCATGTGGGTAAAAAGGAAGTAATATTATTAATATGAAACTATAATTCCTAACCAATAGTACAAAATTGATAAAACAAAAATCAAAATGTGGGAAGTTTAACACTTCTTCCTCAATGATTGACACACAAAATAGACAAAAGAGACATATGATGGTAAGATTTTAATAATAAATTTTGATTTAACAGATGATAATGAGAGAGTAAATATAAGACAGAAACAACACTTTTTATGCTGCTAACTCTATTTTTCCCAAAATATTGATGAAATATTTATGAAAATTGAGTATGTACTTGTCAGAAAGAAAATATTAACAAATTCAAATACTTGGCAATCATATACATAACATACTTTGCAATAAAACTGCAAAACAACAACCATAGAAAAAGAAAGCTGAAGTCTTAGAAATTTTTAAGTACTCTGCAAGTATCTCTCGTGTTAACAGGAAGTCCGAAATAAAACACAGACTGCTAATAATACATTTTAAATTATGTAAACACATTTTCATTTACTAATGTGTCCAAAATGAACTCTTAGTCTTTCCCTAAACCCTGCTCCACCTTCTGCATTCCTCATCTAAGGTCACAGCGGCTTAGAGCTGCTAGTTTCACAGGCCAGAAGCCAACGAGTCATCCTTGAATCCATTTTCCTCCCGAAGCATATCAAACCTGTAACCTGTCTGTGGTCCATCTTCAAAATACAGTGCTAAAAATTCTCACCTTTCCTAGTCATGGCCAGGTGGCTCAGTTGTTTGGGGCATTGTCCCACACATCAAAAGGTTGCTGGTTTGATCCCCAGTCAGGGCAAGTGTGGGAGGCAGCCAATGGATGTTTCTCTTTTTCTCCCGACTTCCCTCACCCCCTCTCCCTAAAATCAATAAAACAGCCCTGACTGGTGTGGCTCAGTTGGTTGGGCATCGTTCCATAAAGTGAAAGCTTGCTGGTTTGATTCCCAGTCAGGGCACATGCCAGGGTTGCTGGTTCTGTCCCTATTCGGGGTGTGTGAGAGAGGCAACCAACTGATGTTTCTCTCCTCTTTTTCTCCCTCCCTTTCCCTCTCTCTAAAAATAACTAACTAAAATCTTCTTTTTAAAAAAATTAAAATCAATAGAACATTCTCAAGTGAGGATTAAAAAGAATTCTCACCTTTCCGAAAGCTAACACTCTGGTCCAAGTTACTTTCTTCTCTCGTTGGATAACTGCCATAATCTCCTAATCTCTCCTTCCTTCCTTCCTGTCCCCTGTTCAAAATACTTCCATAGCACCCTCTCCCACTCAGTGTTGAAGCCAAACTCAAAAATTACAGATTAAAGATCTATTTCCCCATCACTCTCTGGGCTCTCTGGGCTCATCCTCGGTACAAGACATCCCCTCGTCACTCCTGTTCAGCCATGCGCTGGCTGCTTTTGCTCTTTTTCACGTCCACCAGCAGTGTCCTCATCTCACAGCTACTGCCTTTGTTTTTCCCTGAACGTGGACTGTGCTCTCCGAAAGCTCTAACTCCCTTATATCCCTTTGCCCAGGAACATCTTCTCCACGAGATCCTCCCAGATCAGCCTCTTCAAATCGGACCCCAGCCACAGCACTGCTGTCCTGATTTACTTTCTCCACAGCACTCCTCGATGTCGGTACATCTAAACCATAAGGATACGGAAAGGCTAAACATAAGAAGAAGGAAAAAGATACTCCAAAATAATAGTTACATAAAAGGAAATTTATGTGATTATATTATAGCGAGAAAATGTTCAATTCTCCAAGAAGATATAACAATTCTAACCTGGCCGGTGTCCAATAATATAGCTGAAAATATGTCCAGAATTTATTGACCGAATCACAGGGAAACTTAAGAGTGTCAGTCACAGTGGCATACTGTAACATGCCTCTTTAATTGATAGAAAAAATAAATAAATCAGTAAGGATAAAGAAAATATTCACAATATGACTTAGTCTATTACACACTCAGAGAACATTGCGTCAAAAATGCTGAAGAAAGCACATCCTTTGTAATCACATGTAGAACATTTTTAAAAATCTGATGACATACTAGGCCACCCATTTAGCAATGAAAGCTTTCAGGAATGATGACTTGGAATTATGTAACTGTGGCAGAAAATGTACTGGCCAGTGCAACAATTCGGGCATCAAAACATGGGAAGGGATGGAGGTTGATAAATCAAAGCATAATAGAATTATATAGTTGTTACATAGGTATGGTGTGGCTGGCTTCTGTGACCTCCCCAAATCAGTGATCTTCCAATAAACTTGGAATTCCTCAAGGACAGAGGCTGTATTTCCCCAGGAACAGTCAGTCACATGAAGTCACCTTTAACAAGACTTGTTTAACCAATGAAGGAATAAACACATGAAAGAAAGCACAAAAGTCAAAATGAAATTGTGTATGTGTCTTGGGATTCAGGCTTTGGGAGGCTTTTTCCCCCTCGATGGGCCGTATTTAATTGATCCCTGTGAGGACATTTCAGGACACCAAGGGACAGAATCTGACGAAAGGACTTCCAGATGCCTGTTCATTGCCCTACTGAAGAGGATACGACCTTCAAATATTATCCAGACTGGTTTCGACCATTTGATGATGAACTTTCCTTTTGTGGAAATCCAATCAGCTTTGCATCGTTACTTCCCATCTGTGGCAAAGGCAGTAGTAATTAACAGATTGTTTTTCCCACAACTGAGTGACAGTGGTCATAGTGTTTTACCCCTTTGTTATCGTCCCTGGGGCAGAAACCAAGAGCAGTAGAAGCTCATGTGTTATGGATTCAATAAAGGGGCCCCTCTCTGTTTATAAATAGCAACGTAGAATTGGAGGGAAACATTAAATGTTTCAAATGTTGCTAGGTGAGGGATTATTCTTTCTCTCTCTCCATGTGATAGTTAATGACATGACTCCAGGACCATAGAAAATATGCACAAATAGTTAATCACATAATTTTCCATAATGAAAAGACAAATCATCCTATATTTATAAACAAAGTATCACAGGATATTGGGGGCCTACAAAGGGAAATTTAACATGAGTCTCAACAAAGAGTGGTCTATGACTGAAAAATATACTAACACTATCAAATGAGACTTCGGGGAAGTTCCCACGCAGTTCTCTGCTCACCAGCATTCTGATGAGTATCTGGAAAAATGCCAAAGAAGTCCTGTTTTGAATAATAACCTGTGTGAGTCCAGGACGTAGAATTAGTGTGGTCTCCCCAAAATGACTGCACTTCTTTAGTCTTTCATGGAACAGGTTTCCACTCCAGAAATAAAAATCTCCTCAATTTGTTGGTCCCTTCAAATTTACCCTATTCAAGGGCCTTCAGGTCCACCTGGAGTTGCAATCGTTTTTGAAGAGTAATTCTACAGTAGCTATTCACATGTATAAGCACATACACTCCATCCCATCAGGCCAACTTTGAGGAGCCTGTCATACAGAAATAAAACATCAGTACCTAAGGACATATGAAACTAGGTGTTTATTGGAGCTCCATCTTAGTGACAATAATTGAGTAATGACCTGGATGATCATAATAGAGGGACTGATAAGTCATTGTTTTATACGTTATGAAAACTTATATACCTCTGAGAAATGAATGACAACAGTACACTATCAAAAGTACACCTCATATATTACTGGACTTCAAAAACTCAGCCAATTAAACATGTTCATACTCAGAATTGCAAACTTTTCCTCCATTTATTAAATGTAAAAGAGTTCAGTCAGACAGTGACCAAATAAATATTTCCTGGCTTCCCAGCACAGTCAGAGAGTGTGTAAGTCCACTTTTCTTCGCCATAATTTCATGAAAGCTCCTTTAATCTCACTGTTTCGCAAGCTATAGATCAGCGGGTTCAGCAGAGGCGTAAGCAGCGTGTAAGCCAACGACATCAGTTTCTTGGTTTCTGGGGAGTAGCCGGATTTGGGTTGTAAATAGGTCATACTGGCTGTGCCATAGAAGAGGGTGACAGACGTGAGATGGGAGGCACAGGTGGAGAAGGCCTTCTGCCTCCCAGTGGTTGATGGCATCTTCAGGATGGCAAAGAGGATTCGAATGTAAGACAAGAGTATCAACCCGAAAGGAACCATGACAATCAGAACGGTGCCAGTGAATGCATAGATTTCAAACCAAAATGTGTCCGCACACGCAAGCTGTAACACGGGGGGAGTCTCACAGAAGAGATGATTGATTTCACTGGGGCCACAGAAGGGAAAGCTAAACACCCACGATGTCTGCACAGTAGCCACCATGATTCCTGAGACCCATGAGAACATTACTAGTTTCATGAAAACACTTTTGTTCATAATCATTGGGTAGCTCAGAGGATGACAGATTGCAGCAAACCTGTCATAAGCCATTGTCCCGAGGGGAAAGCATTCAGTCCCACCAAAAAGAAGAATGAAATACATTTGTGCAAAACAGCCTGAGAGAGTAATTGTAGTTTTCTCAGTGGTGAAAACCACCAGCATTTCAGGCATAACAACTGCACTGAAACTCACGTCCACCACAGACAAGTTCAAGAGGAACAGATACATGGGAACGTGGAGGCTCTGTTCCAGGGAGATGATGACTATGATCATGGCATTTCCTATCAGCGTCACCAGGTAAACAACCAAGAAAACCCCAAAGAGCTGCTCTTGGAGTTCAGGAAAGTTTGAAAAGCCCAAGAGGATGAATTCAACCACAGAGCTCTTATTTTGCCTTTTCATTTTGGCAGTGGGGTATATAGCGTTTTTATTGACATCCTATGTTAATTATGAAGTCACGTTGTAGAGTTTGAGACTGAAATTCTTGGCAGAAGATGAAAGGATGAGCTCATTTTGACAGATCTTCAAGTTGGCAATTTTGAGAATGGCTAACATATTGAACAGTTTATCTTTCAAATACAAGTGAAAAAGTGAAAATTTTTTACTCAAATCATGTTTTAAAAGTACAAAATAACAGCTAATAGCTTTCCTACTTGGGCCCAGCAGAACACCTCCTTCAGTCAAGGGTGCCAAGAAGAAACAGGGATGGTTTGCCACCAATGATGTAGTGAACAGAGAACACACCGTCAACATTCACAAGCACATCCATGGAGTGCGTTTCAGGAAGTATGTCCCTTGGGTACGCAGAGAGTGTGGAAATCTGCCATGAAGGGTATGGACACTCCAGGTGTGCGGACTAACGCCAGGCTCAACAAAGCTGTCTGAGTCAAAGGAATGAGGAATGCTCCATGCCGTATCCGGGTGCAATTGTCCAGAAAACGTTATGAGGATGAGGATTCACCAAACATGCTTCTGTATACTGGCTATCTGTTTACCTATCATCACTTTTAAAGATCTACAGTCAGGTAGTATGGAGGAGAACTAACCGCTGGTTGTCAAATCAAGTTATAAAACTGCAAAAGAAAAAAAACAACAAAATAACAGCGGATGTTTTCTGGCATCTTTTTTGTTAAGTTGAAAATTAATCCTATTCCTAAAACATACATAGACAGTATGTTATTTAGAACCCATTATCCGCTACATTGATGCATACACCTCTGTTCTTTTCAACTGTATATTTATTTAAGAATTTTTACATAAACAAGTAGCAAAAAAAATTTACAAAAAAGTTATAACATAATTCAAAATTAAAGCTAAATTTTTGATGAATATATATTATAAATGCCAAAGTTCAAAATGCACTTATATTACTTTATTAAAAATGAAGTATATGTGGGGGGACAATGCATATAACTGTAGTTGAACAACAATAAGGTAATTTTTAAAAATGAAAAAAAATGAAGTATACGAATAGTACACCTAAACACATACAGAAACATTCAAAGGAGTTGAAGTTTAGATGCACTTAGATAAACATAAGTAAATTGGGTCAAGCGTGCTGATTTCTGATTAGAGTGGATCTGACTAATGACTTAAAATTTGCCTGCATTACAAACTGTAGTGTTCATTTCTCCGTGGCTCATTTTTGTGACCATAAAGTGGCTTTCAGGGCTATAGAAAAATACCATTTTTGGTCATTCTGACCCTGTAATTTAAACAGTCTCCATCCCCCCCTCCTCTCTCTCTCTCTCCCTCTCTCTCTTTCTCACACACAATAGGAAGTTTATTTATCCATTAGTAATTGAATAAACACTGGTGGAGCACTACCTTGTGGATGCCTGTGTACCCTCAGAGATGCATTTGAGCCATAAACCAACAGAGAGGTCTTCCCTGGCCACAGGACATAAAATAGCAACCTACCACAGCATTCTCTGACTCCCATCTCCCTGGTTTATTTTTTGGCATAACACTCATCACCAACTGAAATAACCTATATTTATTTGGGCTTTATGCTTATTTCCTAAGTCCCCTTTCTGGAATGTAAGCTCCAGGAAGACAGGAACTTGGTTCTCTTCTTTGCTGTCTTCTCAGTGCCTAAAACAGATAATAATAGCACAGTAGCTACTAAACCAATATTGACTGAGTAGATGGAGAAGTAAATATTAAAATGAGAAAAAGTCAGACTCTGCCCTTAAGGAATGTAATATCTGAAGAAAAACTAAACACACGGAGATAGAAGGCCTCAGAATGAATCCATGACTTTTGCAGAACTTTGAGGCTCCTTGTGGGATTGGAAGTACTACTGGACTGGGGAATTGGGCTCTCATCCTGCCTCTGCCACTACCCCCAAGACAAGTGTCTGCCTCTCCCTGCACTCAGGTTCTCCTGTGTAGCTGGAAACAGGAAAATGGCCCTGTACATCCCTTCTGGCTCTGGCATATGTGTTTCTCTGATTTGTTCCTAGAAACCTTCAAGCTGCAGGGCCTCCCTTCCATTTGTATGACAGCCAGGCTGCACGGACCCTGGAATAGTGTTGGGTGGGCAGGTAGGAGGCACACATGCTCCCTGAGCCCTGTGGGCCAGCCAGTGCCAAGCAGAGCTGACCATCATACTCCCAGTACACCTGCCCTTCCCAAGCTCCTCTCTGAGCAGAGCACCTCACTTCTTTCCACTTCCCCTCCCAAGTCCCCCAACCAACTCTCCTTTTCCCCAACACCCTATTCAGTGTCAGGTCCAAGGATCTTTAGACTCTGGAGTCCCTCTGACCTCAGTGAGTTCATCCCCACTGACATCACTCCAGCTCACTGTCCCCTCTCCTCCCCTGTGGCCTCCCTCCATTATTAAATTGTCTCCTAACTGGCTTCTTCATGTGTTATAACTCCTCTAGTATATCCCTCATGCCTCTGCCAAAATATTATCAGCCTCGCTCCCAGAGCCTTCAGGGCCTCCTCTTAACTACGGAATAAAATGCCCACAGTCTGGCATTTAAGGGAAACCAGAGTGGGTTTCCACTCTGGAAAGAAGTGCTGTAGGGAAACCAAGTGCTGTAGAAATTTAGAGGAAAAAATGACTTATGAATGGAGAGAGAGGGTGAACAGCTATAATCACAGGATGTCATGGGTCAAAAAGCCACTAAGTGGAAGGAGGAAGGCATAAGGAAGATGGCTGACATGCTCAAATCAAAGGTATCAATGGCATCTTAGCACTAGAAGAGGGTCCTCTGGTCTTTGAGTGATGCTTGAAAACCAGCAGAACTTTACTGTGGGACACGGAGAAGCCCAGAGAACAGATGGACAAGCACTCTGGAGACATGTAATGCGGTCTTGAGCTCAGATTATTAGGACATTAGTAGCTGAGAGTAAAAGTGAGTTACTGAGTTTGACCATACTGATCTATTAAAAGCAAATATCTTCAGCAAATGAGTGGTTCAAAAACATGCAGTACATTTACACAACGGAATACTGTGCAGCAGAAAGAAAGAAGGAACTCCTACCTTTTGTGACAGCATGGATGGAACTGGAGAGTATTATGCTAAGTGAAATAAGCCAGTTGGTAAAAGACAAATACCATATGATCTCACCTATAAGAGAAATCTAATGAACGAACTAAACCAATGAACAAAATAGAACCACAGGCATGGAAACGTAGTACAGACTGACAGTGACCAGAGGGGAGGGAGAGGGGGATAATGGTGGAAAGAAGGGGAAGGGACTAGACAAAGAACATGTATGAATGACTCATGGACATGGACAACAGTGTGGGAATTGACTGTTGGAGCTGGGAGTGGAATGGGCTGAGCAGAGGAGGGAAAAGGGGGGAAAATGGGACAAATCTAATAGAATAACAATAAAAAGTGATTAAATAAATAAATGTTTAAAAAATCAATGTCTGTACTAATTTTAATAATTATGAATTGGATATCAAAAGGTCTTCTAAAAGTAGACTCTGCAGGAAAAAACATTCAAGTACCATTCCTACGACAGGAAAGTATTTACTGAGTTCCAAGTGTATAAAAATTAAATTATAAAAAGATAATTTAGCGTGTCCTATTACAAATAGACAGGCTTCAGGGGGCTGACAAAGTTATAGAACCAATCTAAACTGCTGCCTTCATGAGTGGTTAAAAACAACAACAGCAACTGGACCCGAACACTCCACCTTTTCCGTTGAGCATGAACTACCTACGTCACTAACATGCGCTCTGGCTCCAGTATTTACTTTCCATGACTTTGGGCAAATCACTCCCTCTTCTCGGTCCCATCTTTCTACATGACCAGCCTTATTTCTGAACACCTCCCACCCCAGCTACAAACCTCTATGAACTGATGATTCATGGAAGCAAACTACTTACAGCTCTAATCATTAACCAAATGATTGGATATATGGATATGAAAGGCAGAGTAGTTGACATCCTTACCTTAGCACTGAGATATCATTTGACAAGCACGTCCAATTGTCATGTGAACTATGAATGGTAAACCCAAGTGACATTTATGTAAGTAGAACCTGACCTATTGACTGCCTCTGATTTTCATCCCATTTAATCAGGTTTTACCTCTTTAGTTAAAAAAATAAAAACTCCCCCATAAATACAACTCAGCGATTCAATGGGCTGACTTCATGACATTGAGTTGTTGCCCTGGGAGAGTCCTTCTCTGGAGAACTTACACTCCGTTTATGTAGACTCTCCCATGTGGATATAAGAAAGCTCAATGCACACACTTGGTGCAACACTTTCCAGATTTCCATGGGGAATCAACAGCTCTTCACTCAAGAGACTCAATTCTACTATGGCCTCCCCCGCCTCTTGAGAAATGAAAGCAGAGGCTGAGTGAAATTTAGTAAATAGGCAGAGTGAAGGGGGGAGAAAGGGGTGAGGGTGTGAGCAAAGGCAGGGTGGTCTAGACCAAAGGTCTAGACAGTTTCTGCAATGACAGGAAACACATTGAGGCAAGCAGACTGAAGTTACTTTGTGGAAAGCCTAAATGTTACCAAAATGTTCTATGTCTTCTAGTAGAAATGTAGAAACACTGAAAATGGGGGGGGGGTCATTCAGATAATTTTATAATTGGAGTTTTTTAATTTGGAAGTCAAAACATCTGAACTAGTTATATGACTTCAAGCAAATATGTAACTTCTTTGGCTCTCTTAGCTTTCTGCTAAAATAAAGAAATGTTAGTAATCTCACAGGGTATGTATAAGAATCAGAGGACTCAGAGTTCAGTCTATACTGACTTGAACGATCAGTGAGACCACTGGCTCAGTCCCAGCAGAATGCAGGATTGAATGAATCTTCAGGCATGGCTTTATCCAGAACCCAGACGATGTAACCAAGACCTGGATGGATCTCCTTCCTCTATTTCTCATCTCTGCTTTCCTAGAATAGGTGTCATTCTCCAGGAAGCTCTCCCCTCCTAGAGGCAGGCACTAGGGTTATCGAAAACACTTAGGGATACATCCTCTCTATTCTGTGTGTTATGGGGAACATACTAGTTATCCTGCAGAGAAAAAGATTCTTACAAAAACCAATCCAAGGACTCCTCCCGTCTCATTCACTGTCATGAGATCACCTGTGAAATCATATACCAGACACTGTGGCTGTGACGAGGCTGGGAAGTGCTGCTCACTGTGCACTTTTCATGGTTTCTACTCCATAACTGGGGATAGTATCAGTCCCAGCTGTGCATACCTAAAAAGGTATAATGAAAAAACTCCCCAAGAGAAATGAAGGTCCTCCTGGCAGGAGAACGATGCCAGTGAATGATGGCAAGTCAACACTTAAATGCCCCTACCCATACGAGAAAGCACAGTGACTACTTTAAATTATTGTATGAATACAAAGAGGAAGATGAAAGCTGAGACCCAACCATATTTCATTAGCTGTTTTGGCAAGACAGACTGGAGGGATAGGTAGAGAGAGCAGAAAGGATGAACAAAACAAAAGATACTTCAGAGTACATTGATAAGTTCTAGAGGACATGGATGTGGTGGGTGAAGAAGAGAGGATTTCAAATCTTGGCAAAAAAGAGGATGGAGAATAAATAGAAATTAGGCCAAGGGAAGTCCATTAATCAATCACTTCAAGGACTTTGCACACTTTGGGACTGGTTCCCAAGTCCAGGAGGCATGGGGGAAAGGGTATAAAAGAATCCAAGGAATGAATAGTCACACATTCCACTAATAACAGGATATTCTTAGGGTTGACTCTCCCTTCACTGAACAGGCTGAGAGTCTGACCTTAAAAACATTGCTAAGAGCCCTGTATGGATACCTTAGTCACCTGGCATGGTAGGGCACTCACTGGGATCTGGAAATAAGAAGGAAAGCAACAGATTAAGTCCCTTCAGCAGGCAGTGAAATCAGTAACTATCCTTTTCTATGATGAGGAGGGGGTTGCATTTCTGCCAATGTTCCAAAAATAGAAGAAATGCTAAACTGTCTGAGAAAGAGCATTGTCAGTGACAACCACGACAAAAAGAAATAGATGCAGAAAATCCTCAGTGCAGAGCCTGATAGTACTAAGAGTCTGACAGGTGTTCATGTTGATGCCCCACCAGTGGTCAAGATGGGGGCAGCAGCCCCCAACAAATTTGGTGCAGAAGGAACGTACCTCAATATAATAAAGGCTGTTTACAACAAACCCACAGCTGACATCACCCTTAACGGTGAAAGATTGAAAGTGTTTTCCCTAAGGTCAGGAATAACACAAGGATGCTCACTCTGACCACTCTTATTCAACATAGTAGTGGAAGTCCTAGCCAGAGCAATCAGGCAAGAAAAAGAAATAAAAGACATCCAAATCAAAAAAGAACAAGTAAAATTGTCACTATTTACAGGGCATATGATCTTATCTATAGAAAATCCTAAAGACTCAAACAAAAAACTGTTAGAACTAACCAACCTTCCCTCTCCCAATGTCTAACCATTTCCCAGACCTCTTCTAAATGCATAAGAAAATTTTAGTGTAAGGAAAACCTTCCAGTTGCTTTATACAGAGAAATATAGAAAGAGGCCCAGTTCCAAAAATGAGTAGGGGAATAGATTCTTGGGCAAAGAGGGTCAGAGTAATCCTAAGAATGAGGTTTGCAGCATTCAAAAATGACTTTAAAATGGCCCCTAAATGGGAACAAGACAAATCCCATTTCAGAGAGGTGTACAAAAATACTGGCCTCTGGGTCGAAAGCATGGAAAAGTATCCCCGTACTATATTTAGAAAGGGATGGCCTATGGCAGTGTCCATGTGCATCTTGGGAAGGAATAAAAATGCATAACCAGTTTCTGCCTGTACCCTGGGTGTAGCAAGCTTAATTCCATTTTTATCCACACGTGTCCACATACTGATGTAAAAAAGGCACACTAAAAGCAGGAAACAGGCAGAATCGGTTGACTGTCCTCTGTAAGTGCCAAACTGCCTCACACACTTGTGACTTACTGCACTTTCTGCCATCCACTCCTTACCTGGTCACCGCGTCCCAGACTTCACTGGGCAGTACAGGCAGTCGCCACATAGCACTCGGACCCAACCTCAAAGTTGCCACAATTTACTAACATAAGTCCAGTCTTGTCCTGACAAACCTTCCCCAAATATTACCCAGAATACTCACAGTTTTAACCTGTTACAGGAGCCCTACAGTCTATGAGTTCTGCAAAAGGCCATTTTCCTTTTAAAAGTCCCGGGGAGGGGGGAGAGTCGGGGAGGGTCCCAGGACTAACTGGAGCCACAGCAGCTGACGTCTTCCTTGTGTGGCTCACGGCTGCAGCCCACTCCCCGCCAGCCTCCTCCACTTAGGGTTGCCAGACTGAGCAAATGAAAACACAGGACTCCCAGTTAAATTTAAATTTCAGATAAACAACAAGGAATGTTAGTATAAGTATGTCCCATGCCAAAATATTGTTTATCTAAATGCAAATTTAACTGGTTTCTGGCATTTTGCCTGATGCCCTCCTACCACTCTGAAAGCCCACTCTTTCAGGAGTTCCCACAGCTCTTCCTGAAGGATGGAGCTCCTTCCTTTTGGCCACAGACTTCTCTTTCCCATGATTCATACCTCCCACTCCTCAGAGGGAGGCTAAGTGAGGAACAGGTGGGCCCAGACTCTCTCTGTTCCTGGAATCGCTACCCCCTCTGACCACCAGGCTCTGTAGCCTGGTTGGGCCCAGCCTTCCAGACTTCTACATCCAGGAGGCACATTGTCTCTCCCTTTCACCCAGCCCCTCAGGGAACCCCGGTCCATTGGACACACTGTATCTGTGCACATACTATTTTTTTGCTGTTCAAAATGCTGTCCTTTGGGGAGCCACTCTTCCATTCCATGCATTTCTGGAGGTGTTCATTTTTTCTTACTCAGCCCCAGGGGTGTGGCAAAATGACCTGGGAAGTATGGCTATGTGACCTAGGCCATGAAGGTCCAGTCTAGCCAGTCAGAGTTCATCTTCCAGACCACAAGGATTGTTCAAGGAGTGGCAGGTACCCAGGGTCAGGTCAGAACCCTCCCCCAACTTCCCTGCTACAGCTATTAGTAAAGATTAATCTCTTCCTTTAGGATTGTTGACTGTAAGGATGGTTTAAATTAAAGTTCCTAAGGCCACCTTCTCTGACACATAAAGGCTACTTTCTGAAATAAGAGCCAAAGGCAGCTATAAAAAGGACCGAGAGTGAAAGCCTTGGTGGTATTGTTAGAATGAGCAAGATGTACCTAAAACTGGAAGTCAGTTTTTTTAAATTTAATTGAATCCAGTAAGTCATTTAATTTTTGCTAAAGCTAGTTTGAATTGAATGTGAACCCTAAGCAAAATAACATGTCTAAACCTCAGTTGGATGTTAGAACCATGTTTATTTTTTAAGCAGACCTCCTTGGCCGCATGAACACCTAGCACCGTGGCTGGGCACCTTTGTAATTTCATTGTTCCCAAATTCTCTGTGGCATTCAGGAGTTGGCCTGCTAAGAACATCCAAGCTTGTTTGGGGTCAACACAGCCTAGCTCTGGGTGTCCACCAGCCTGCTCAGTAACACAGTACAAATCGCTCTTCAAAGAAGTACATGCACACACACGTGCTGTTCCTTATAATGCGTATTCTATGTTATAGGCAGGCAATCTGTGTTCAACATGCTGTGTATATAATTATGAAATGTAGGGCCACCAAACTCCCTGTGGGAAGGAGAGTTAATAATAGTTGGTGTCATGGCATGCCAAGTTGGCCACTCAGGGCGGAGTTCCCTTGGATTCAGATGTCTGGGCACAGCCAGCAGATTGCTGGAATTGGTGTACATGGAATCAACTGATAAGGAGTCATGACAGCAATAAAAATGTATGAAAAGCCCAGAGAAGCACCTGTAACTTTCTGTGGGGCCCTGGAGTCCCAGGCAGTGACAGCACTCCCAGTCACACTGGAGCCAGCAGCAGCAGCCGGGATGGGGGCACGTTCACGACGCTCACAGTCCTCAAGGGTGTCTACAAACCCCGGAAATGAATGGGGCTCCTGACTTAATGTGACACAGGAGCTGGGAACTGACCACACACCTATGTCTGTAATTCCTTTCCTTCTTTTTTATGCAGAGGGAACCAAAGGAGAAAGAGATTATGAGTTAGTGCTTGGAAATGACTGGTCTTTCCAAAAAGAAAAGTCCATTAATGGTACAGCTGGAGACGACAGTGGCGTGTTACTAGCATAGAGGTAAGTCAAGTCACAGTATAGCTTCTAAGACCAAAGTTTGCCCTAGCTAGGTGGCTTAGTCGATTGGAATGTCATCCTGTGCACCAAAAGGTCACTGGTTTCATCCTCTGTCAGGGCATGAACTGATTTCTCTTTCTCTCTCTCCATTATATCACAGTACATTATTTCCTTTAAATGTTGGCACTGATATGCTCCACGTTATCTAATCTTATAGAATGAGCACAATCCACAATGTAATATATTAAGGAGTTTATTTCATAGGAAAGAGTCAAATGTCAGACTCTTGCACTTTGGGAAGTTACAAACAGCCTGGGCAGGGAGGTGGGGAGTGCTAAATAACTGAACTTGAGTCATTGTTGACCCCTGTGGTTGTTCCTAGGACCCATTCTACATGGCTTTAAATCCCCAAGTCCTGCCTTCCAAGTCTGACCCTCTTTCTACTTCTCCTTTCTATTTGCTCTTCTGTCCTTCCACTCCTTGTGCCCATCAGTCTAATCTCACATGTCTCCACTCCTTTCTACTCTCCTCCCCACCCTCTTGTCTCTCTACCCCGCCATCCCCCTCTAGCTCTAGTGTCTCCATTTCTGTGCTTCCTGCCCTCCTGCCCCCCTTGTGTCTGGTTCCCCTTCCCTTTCTGTGCCTTTTCCATTAGAAGCCTTCTTCTGTGTCCCTGTTATACTACGTGTGTTCACAATTGGACATTTTCGCTCCTCTTTCTTTCCACTACTCAGTTGGGTTTTGACAGAAAATGTCTTCCTGCTGTTGAAGTTTTTTTTGTTCGAATGTTCCATCTTAAATCCTACGTCACTCATCTGAACACTCTTTACCAGATTCCTTGTCGACTCATACAGGTTGAATTCCAAATCCCAGGTCCTGTTGTGCTTTATAGAGCTCATTTGTTCTTTGAAGTTCTTCAGATCTTGCTTTATCGAGGGGGAAATTTTGAAGCAGAATGTTAGCTCAAAGTTCGAGGAGCTCTCTTTTTTCGACATGTCTAGTAAGAACTGCATACTGAGGGTCATCTCCTCATTCCCTAGCTGCTGCTTGTCATCCAGCAGCCTAGTCACTTCTCTGGGGGCCTCTTTCCCTTGCTGACTCTGGTCCTGTTTCACCAGGTAGGACATGGCATAAAAAAATTCCTGGAAGCTGATGTGGCGGAAGCTGTAGAACTTCTTGATGTCAAGTCCCTCTTGGTAATCGTGGCTGCTCAGGAAAGCAGCAAGGCTGGGCCCATCCAAATTGTGCTTCCTGAGGTCAGCTTCTTCAAACAGGAACCTCTGGTGCTGGATCCCCTCAGCTGCCAAGGAGCATAGATCCCTCAGGACCCTCTGTCGGGTAAGCTTGGAGCAGCCCTCATTGTCACTGGGCGGCAGGAAGGTGGAGACATAGGCCATGAAGATGTCAGTGTCATTACTGGGAATCTCTGAGACCTCTCCACCTCTCTCCATCTGCCCCTTCAGCCAGGAGCAGACCACCCAGCAAATGCCTGGAACCTGACAGGCTTTGTAGAGAACGTCATTTCCGCGTACGAAGTCAGTGGCCTTTTTGGCTTGCTCCTCATCTGTGAAATAGGAGTAGAGATACTTCTCCTTCTCATCATCAGAGAAGCCCAGGACGTGGACATGGCGTGGCTGTTTCAGCAAGGACCGCAGGCTCCGCAGAGCCAGAGGCCGCGTGGTGATGAGGAGGGAGGACGCGGGAAGTACCTCTCTCCTAATTAGATGGTGCAGCATGTCCTCTGTGCGACTGGGCCCCGGCCGCCTCAGCGTCGCCGCAAAAGGCCTCTGCAGCTCATCGTAGCCATCCAGGATGAACAGGAGCCGCTCCGGCTGCCTCCGAATCTCTGTGACAGGTGCTTTATTGTCCCCACAACACCAGATGAGGAGCTGGTCCAGCGTGCCCTCTGGCAGCAGGACCACTTCTCTGCAGCTCACGTAAAAGACATAATCAAACCGGCCTGGGTACAAGCTGCCGGTGGCCCAGTCCAGCACCATTTTTTTTGCCAGCGTTGTCTTTCCAGTACCAGCCGACCCTTGTAGCACCACTATGGGTGGGCCTTGGTGGGGCTCTTCCCCTGAATCAAATAGAGCCTCCACCGTGACGGAGTCCAGCTGCTGCTCCTGGGGGGCGCTCCCTGAGCTGGGCTTGGCCACCAGGAGCAGCTGGTTGTAGCTGCGGCTGACTCCCTCTTCTTGCCTCTCCTCCAGGCAGCGCACATACTCTCGGTATATGTCTCTGTAATCTGAGCCAGACACATGGGGTATTAGGTGGTGAGATGGAAAAACAAAAAAGACAAAATGGACTTTCGAACTCTGGACTCTGCTCTTTTGTCTCATATTCTGTGCTTTCTAACTTGTATCTCCATGAAGGTTTCATTGGGTTGGCCAAAAAAGTTTCTGTGGATTTTTTTCCGTAAAATAAGACATGTTTATCATTTTCACCAATAACTTTATTGATTTGGACATTGTGAGTATGTCAGCTGTCTCCCAAGTGGTATAATGTTGATTGTTCACAAGTCATGTCTCAATTTAATCGCCATCCACCTCAACTGGTCTATCCAATCATAGAGCGTTGTCCCACAAGAAATCTCCGGCACGAAACTTTGCAAACCATTTTCCCACATTTGATCAGTCACAGCACCTTCTGTACACATTGCACAGACCTCTCTTTTTTGCATTTCAGTTGCATTTTTACTTTTCTTGAAATAATGAAGCATAATATGCTAAAAATGTTGCTTATTTTCTTCCACCTTCAATATAAAAATAGCTACACAAAAATTCACCAATTTTTATTAGTTTTTTAATGCACACCGATATGACAGCTGTCACAATACAGCCTAAAACATTGTTTCGAATGAACTTAAAGACGACTAAGCGCCTCTAGGGCCCTCTGATGGAAAAAAATCTAACGAACTTTTTGGCCAACCCAATACTTACAGCTTCATGGGGAGGGACCACTGTACGTATATATGAGTGTCTGTGCATGCACGTGTGCATATGCATGTGTGGTGTTCATGTGCACACCAGTGTAAGTATGCAAGGTGTGTTTAGTGTGTGAATATCTGTGGGAAGGGGGTGAATGCTCGTCTCCACACATGCTCGTGGGAGTGTGCTTACAGAGGCTCATATATTTTTCTGTAGAGAAGGCATGTCAGTGTGCATCAGCAAGTATATGTTTGTGAGAATATGTGTATATGCAAAAGCCTCCATGTGTGTGAATGAGTGTGCATGTAAAATGTCCCCATTTGAAATGGTGAGAACAGACACGACAAAGGGAAGGGACGCTGTGGTATGGGGAAGCCACAGGAGCCTGTTCTAGGTCGAGGTCAGGCAGGGTGGTGCTACAAACAAACCAGCTCCTGAGCAGGAGCCAGACTCTGAGTCTCTGGAACTTCACATGGGTGTCCGAGGGACTCTCGGGCATGACAGCAGTCTGTGGAGGGAGCACAGGCACCAGCAGACGCTCTCTCCTCAGCACCCCACCAGAAGGGATAGGATAGGGCTTCATGCCCACCCCACTCTCGAGGGTACCATCAGTCCACCAGTTCCTTGAGGGGGCCGGGCACAGGAGCAGGCTGTCCTCTCGGAGGGTCAGCCTGAGCTGCCTGCTGGGACAGGATCTGGGGAGAGGTCTGGGGCCGATTCTTCAGGTTAGTGGGAAACCCTTCACCAACACCACCCCCAATCTGTCAGCCCCACTCTCCATAGTCTCCCCTTCTCTGGAACTATAACTGGTGATAGGAGGTAGGGCATAGTGACCATAAGATACCTTAATCTTTCTCTAAATAAATCACCCCCCTTGGCTCAGGCCCTTCACCCCACAGTTGTCAGAGTTTTCAGCTGGAGGCAAGTATAGGACCACTAGAACCCTCAGGCACTGGGGAGTTGTTGGAAATGTCATGGGGGCGGGGGAGTCCCAATGCCACCCTGACCTCCCCTTGTCCCCTGCTATACTCACCATTTAGACAAATGTGGCTGAGCTGGTCTACAAGTTCTAACAGGTTCATGACCTGCAGGACCCGGAGCACCACTTTCACAGCCTCCTGTGCGCCATACATTGAAATCAGCCGAGAAGCCAGGTCCACCCGGCTCAGGCCTTCCAGCTCCCCTCGGGCCAGCCCTTGGCCCTCGAGCAGAGTTCTGTCCCGTAAGTGGAACTTTAGTATCTTGAAGTCATGTTCGTTAAGGTCACTCAAGGCCCTAAGCAATGCCTCCCGTGGGTTGCTGGCCAGGGCCATGGTATTCAGTGTGAAGTGTCAAGTTCAGACCTGTGACCTGGAGAAGGAGGTGGGGCGAGAGGTGAGGAGAGGAGAGATACACCTGCTGAGAGAAGAGCAGCCTGAGGCGCCTCGGTCTGCTCTGCTTTCTGGTGCTTGGCAGGCTGCTGAGCACAAGTAAGGGAGAGAGATGCGTGCTAAGTTCCAAGACAGGCGGGGAGTGACCAGGAAAATCCCCTGATGGCTTTTTCATTATCGTCTCTGGTAAATAGAAGCAAGGTATGTGGGTGTGTTGATCTCTCTCTCTCTCTCTCTCTCTCTCTCTTTCCCCTTCCCTCCTCCCTCCCTCTCACACATATTGTTTAGCAGACCTATATGTCTCCTTAACCAGTTTTGGGTTAAGAAAACAATGATATTTTTCTGAGACTTCAGGCAAGATAAAAAAAAATCGATACTCATAAGCCCATTGGCCTCACACATCAGCCTCATGGACTCAGTACCACACAGGATTTCAAAGCTGGAAGTCTTCTCATTCAGATAAAAAGACAAGTTCAAAACATGATAAAAGAAACGTCAGCAGCCGTGGATGGTGTGGCTCCAAGGGGTTAGGCATCATCCCACAAACAAAAAAGTCACCAGTTCAATTCCTGCTCAAGGCACAGCCCAGGTCCCTGGTTGGGGGCACACGCAAGAGGCAACCGATCAGTGTTTCTCTCTCACATCGATGCATCTCTCCCTCTTTCTCCCTCCTTTCCCCTCTTTCTAAAAATAAATGAGATCTTTTTTTAAAAAATAAATTAAGTAAACAAATAGAAAGAAAGAAAGAAAAGAAAAGGAAGAAAGAAAGAAAGAAAGGAAAGAAAGGAAAGAAAGAAAGAAAGAACAGCTTTGAGGGCTCACTTTGTGCTGGGTGATTAGCATATATTATGCCGTTTGCCCATCACAGAACCTGTCCAGACGAGAAATTTGAGAGTCAGAGCAAAACAGATTTTCAGAATTTTCCAGAGCTAGTCAAATAGGCAGAGAGGCGAGATTTAAATACTGGTCTGTAACCTGGATAAATACAGAGACAGAAGGAGATGAAAACAGAAAGACCAAGTGGACAGGCACAGAAGCCAGGCAGTCAGGCCAAATGCTACCCGAACTGAAGAGACGCGTAGAGACACAAGCAGCAGAGACAGAAAAGCAGGGTCTCGAGGTGTGTCTGACACAGAGAACTACAGTTTTAGCGGGGTGGCAGTCTCCAGAGAAAGAAAGGAAACAACCGATAGGGAACTTTCAGAGTTTAGGATTATACCTGTGATCTAACGCCAGTGGAGACTCCTTCTCGGTAGTAAAATGCCTGAGAGTGAGCACAAGGTATTTGGGAAAGAGGAGAGTTGTTGAGATTCAAGTACCAGCATTTTGACTATATAGCCAAAGAAGAGAAAATTTTAGCCATATGTTAGGGTACAGGGACTTCGGCTGCAAGCCATAGGACAATGTGGAAACACAAGCTGGTGGATGCAGGAGCAATGTCCAACTAAGCCTCGGGCTCCCCTGCAAATCTCTGTTGTTAGCGGATCTAATTCAGGAAAGAACAAGACAAGACAGCACTAGCTCTGGCTGGAGGCTCAGGTTGTTAGAACAGCGACCCAATATACCAAGGCTGCAGGTTCGACCCCTGGTCAGGGCACATACAAGAAGGAATCAGTAACTGCATAAATAAGTGGAACAACAAATCAACGTCTCTCTCTTTCTCTCTCTCTCTCTCTCTCAAAGTATCAATTAGAGAGAGAGAGAAAACCACTAGGGCCAGCCTAGATGTGCTCTGTAGGCTGTTGAGTGGGCATAGGCTGGGAGAGCTGGAGGTGAGCCAGGGAAGATGAGTTCCCTGTTGCAGGAGCCCAACAAGAAAGGTCTTGGGGATTGGACTGAAACAGATCCCTTTTCTGATCAGACTGCTTCCCAAGCCAGGCCTGGTCCACTAGCCCAAACCCACGAGTTCACTTTTGCTGGGTGAGGCTGGTATTAAAAGGCTGAGTATGAACACCTAGACATCTACCCTTACTTACATCAAACATAAAACCCACTGGGCCCTAGTGCACACGGGGCCAGACCAGATGAAGAAGCATAAACACCCACTGCGCCACCTGACTGTCATTGGGTGAACACTACTCAGCAGAAGAGAATTTGACCTCATTCCTCCACATATTAAAGTTGAGAAACAAGGGAGGAGCCAAAGGAATGAACTCTTTTTTCACCAACAGAAAATGATCCCAGCAGACCCTCCATCTCCCTCTGTGGAACCCCAGCCCTCCTTGACAACTTGACTCCAGGTTGGCCTGGGCAGCTTGACTTGAGAAAGAAAGGAATTGGAACACTGTCACCACCATATCCTTGGCCACGACACCCTTTCTTTAAGTTGGTGAACCACTGGAGGATGTGTTCACATCCACCCAAGTAAAAGGAGGAAGACAGGAGCTTCGTGAAACAGGAACCCAAACAAGGAGTAAAGCGAAGTCCTAGAAGGCAGCTGGTCAGAGCCCGGAGAGGCGTGGCCCAGGGAGCCCTGACAGAGCAGAATGGGCTTCTCAGGAAGGTCCTCTCCACAGAAAAAGGAATTGACACATCTACTGGTGCCACTGACCTTCAAAAAGATAGCATCCTACTGAGATGCCATTAGAAGGTGTGGGAAAAACTAACAATAAATACCAAGAAAACTAGACAAGGAAGTGAAACGAGGAAATTACTAGCGCTAGAAAAAAATAACAAAGGAAAACTAAAAGAAACTTACATACTAGTTACAACACTCAGGTGTAAACAGTATTTGCATAGGAATAACAACGTAACCTCTGACTCTCGTTCTAACTAAAATGGATAACTATTCTGAAAGGATAATGGTGAGCCACCCCGGAAGTCAACAGATACTGCCTGGAAGTGATGGATCAGAAGGTGCTGGGATACACGCATTAGCAGAGCAGAGATGTAAGGAGAAACCATTTAAAATCTGAAGTAGTTGCCCCCAGAAGATAGACTGGGATAGGGGTGGGAGGGGTGCACCAGAGAACTACTTTACTTGGAGCATAATCTTTCTAATTCTGTCTTTTTAAACTTTGAGTATGTGGCACTCTGATCAGATAAAGATTAACAACAAAAGGACAGGAGGTAAAGAAGCGGAGAGGGCAGATGCAGAAGGAAAAACACGTACAGACAATTCTTGTGAGAAGCCTGGCAGCAAAGGCGTCAGAGGGGTTCCCAGGTGAGCGGAGTGAAGACGAGGTTTCATCTGCTTCAGCGTGGGAGAAGGTGGCAAACTCTAAAACAACATCCAGCAGACGGGTCAGGTTAGAAATGCTGGCAAGAGAGAGAGAAATGCCGGAGGAGAGAATGGAGAATGAGGGTTGGGACAGGATTCAAAGCCTTTGGCAGGAGGATGCAGAGAACATCCAGGCCTGAGGAGGGGGAGAGAGGCTGTTCGGTAGAACAAGGCAGGTCTGTGGGGTTTGTGGTCAGAAGATGAGGGCAATCGTGTCTGGTGGTCCCTGTATTCTCATGAAAGATGAGTAAGAGCATCCCCTAAGGGCGAGAGGCTAAGTGAGGAGAGGGGAAGCCTCCCTGTGCACCTTTCCTCCCCTTGCAAGCATCCCCTGCCCATTGCTCTGGGAGTTCTCCCAGAGTCCAGGAGAACAGGCAGGGATGGAAATTAGTCTCTCCCAGAGCCTTAACCAAGCTGAGGCTAGAGACAGAAACGTTGCAGCACAGAGCCAAGCCCAAGAGACCTAGATGGGAAAATAGAGTGAGGCACAGCCTTGTAGCTCCTGTGTGTGACAGAAGAGAGGAAGGAGGCCACTTACTGTGAAGGCTCTAGGTCTGGAGATCACTGGCCCAGGAACTGAGAATCACTCCTGAAGGAAGTAGAATTGAGATGCAAAAGAACCAATTTTAATTGGAGGGTGGAGGCAGGAAATGAAATGACATCTGCCGCCCTGTTAACCCTGGCTGGCCTGGCTGTGGGCAGAACTGACAACTGGTACAATTGAGTCCCAACAATGAAAGGGATGCGGACAAAAGACTCAAGAGGCCAAGGGTGGAAACAGTCAGAAGAGATACAAAGAGGCACAAGAGAGAAATTAGCAGACAAAACAGAAAGTCAGTGAGAGAGACAGACGAAGCTACCTGATAGGTACCGTGCTCTCTGGCTTGCCCGCATGCTCGAGCGCTCTCTCCCCCTCTTCCTCGTCCCTTTATCTCTCCCTCCCTCCCCACCCTCTCATACGGGCAAGCAACTGTGTGTGCACCCACCCACACACATTTATATACTCATTCTATAAATAGGGTCCAGCCCACCTGGTCCCCTCAGGCAGCCATTGAAAATCCAGCATCCTGGATGTATGCACTTGCTCATCCTGGACAATCAGGATCCCTAGGAAGACAATGCCAAAGATCTCTCCGCCTGCCCCTGAACTATGTGGCTGGAGAAAAATACAAAAGCTGACCAGATCCTTGAGGTCTCCAGGCTCCACTGGGTCCTCCCATATTGATCAGTGAGTGCCCTTCGCCCAAACACTGTCCATCGGCCCAAGGCTGAAGCCCACCCTTGCACTGCCATTCTCAGCAGACCACCTTGCCTCTACTTCCCTGAGAAAAACACTATTTGGCAGGAGTTCCTACAAGTTTCATTCCCTCTCCAAAGTGTCTCTGATTCTTCATCCATCCCTTTACCCTTTCCTGCCAAAAAAGAAAAATCCTTAGGCCATCAATATAAAGGCAAAGCTCTTGACGATGAAGTGTCCACACCGACTCATATCCACATATGAGGGGGAGGTCCCAAGGTGGTGCTCGGTCAGCCAGGGCAGCAACACCTCTTCTCTGGGGGCGGTTCTCTCCTCTGGACTTCTGACCATGGAATGATTTCAGAGCACCAGCGGGGCTAAGGCAGACTCCCCCCAGGTGCCCATAGCCCAGGGCAGTCTCTCCAGCATGTCCCTCACCCTGCCCAAGACCATCCCTCTCATCCAGGCTTCTCCATTTGCATTCCCCCCCACCCCCAGCTCCCCTAACTCACACTTGCATATTCAATCATTCTCTCTCCTCTAGACCCTGACCCTTAGTTTAAAAATGTACTTAAAGCCCTTCCAGCCTAAATTACACCCCGCCCCCCAGTCCTGCTGTTCCCCCAGCTACTGCTTTAAATATCTCTTTTCTTTTCCAACAACTTCCTTGAGAGAGTAGCACTCATTGCCATCATTTCAAACTGACCATTCTTTCCCACCTGAATTCTGGTTTCCATGTGCATCCCCAGCCCCCATGGCCCAATTCCACTGACAGTGCTCTACCAGGGATGCTGCAGATCCAAGTATCAAATCCAAGAGTCGCTTTTCAATCATTCTCTGATAGGCTGTTCACCTGTGTTAGCGGGAATTAAAAAATAGTGTGTGTCTACCCAGGGCACTGACAGGGGAGCAGGATCATGTGAGTTCTAATTATAGAAGGCATCTCCAAGGAAAAAGCAGTTCTTGGACATAAGAGTCAGGGCTAAGAAATCCAAACTCACACACCCAACTTGCCAGCTGGATGCTGTGACTTGACCTAATTAAGGGAGATGATAGGTTTCCTGACAAACAGATGTTTATCACTCCCAGTACACCCAGTAGGAAAGCAGGGCTCAGAGAAAAAGTGATAGATTGTCCAAAGTCACACAGCGAGTTAGGACCAGACCTCCTTCCATTGCAAAGTAACGGTAACAGCTGCCCCCAGTAACTGCTGGATAGCTGCGCTGCTGACCGAAGGCCTGCTGGGAAACACGTGACGTGGCCAGTTGGGCAGGGACTTCGGGGGGCTCAGAGCGATCAGAGGGATCGGCAGGAGACTGAGGGTTAGGGTTAGGGTTAGTTAGGGTTAGTCAGGGTTACTCTTCTGCCAGTGGGCATTCAGAAGGAGGTGAAAGGGCTGGGCAGGGGTCGGAGGCAGCCTGTCGGTCCTGGGCTGGGGACTGGCCAGCAGAAGGCCGCCCCACCCCGCAGGGATTGGCTGCTCTGGCTCCGGAGAGCGCCTGTCATGCAGCTTGCAGTGAGGCCCATGGCTTGGTGGTTTCTGTGGCTCGCTTTCCAGGGGCTGGTGAGGGACCTGCCCCTCAGGAGATGGGAGCCCCAAGCTCAAGCAAGTCTTTAGGGTGGAAGTGGCCTTCCTGCCATCTGATTAAGAGTCTTAGACCCACCACACTGTAGTTGGGATCCCCAAATTTCGTCTAGGCCTGTCCATGCCTTCCCTTGTCAAACCCACTTTCAGCAAGAACTGCATAACCAGTGAGGATGTGGACAAGACTGCATTGCATTCCAGGGAACCTGTTAAGTCAGTAAATGCTGACCACACACTTTGTGGACACAAAATAAGTTCCAGAGGGTTGAAACATTTAAACAAAACAAATAAAATAATAAGTATACTGGAAAAAACACGGAGAATTTTACATCTCAAAGAAGTGGCGTAATGAGTAATAGGTACAAGGTAATAGGTTTAAGTAACTCAGGTCTAAAAAGACCTCAGAACTAGGAAGACAAGATAAAGCCAAACAAAACGAAATAAACAAACAAAAAAAAATCCTGAGAAAAACCTGCAAGTGTTTCGCATAAAAGTAAGATATAAGCCCTGGCTGGTGTAGCTCAGTGGATTGAGTGCGGGCTGCGAACCAAAGGGTTGCCAATTCAATTTCCAGTTGGGGCACATGCCTGGGTTGCAGGCCAGGTCCCCAGTGCAGGCCACATGAGAGGCAACCTCACACTGATGTGTCTTTCCCTCTCTTTCTCCCTCCCTTCCCTTCTCTCTAAAATAAATAAATAACAAGTAAGATAAAATTTCGTAACAGGGAACAGGGACCCACACAGCAGGGTCAATCCAGCTGCTACTGGCTTTCACGGGTAAAGTGGGAGGAGGTTTCTGGTCCTCACCTCGTTTCGAGCACAGAAACATAACTTGATTTCCATGGGCTGGGAAAAGCCAACTAACTATGATTGTCACTGAAACTGCATAAAGGGGAACCTCACTACAACGGAGTTGGGGGTCAGCGGGGGCGCTCTCACATAGCACCACCCGGGGTCAATTACAGGAGAAATTGTCAATCACAGCTCCCAACACAGAGATGTCCTGTGTGTCTCCCAGGAGAACCGACTCCCCAGCAGCTCAGCCAGACGGACTTCCTTTTGAAATGACCCCTCTCAACTCCCTCCTTTTTTCCTTGTGGAATAACGTTCCTCTCCTTTACTTGTGGAGCCTGCCTATAGCTTTTGCTACAGCTTGCTTGTCCTAAATTGCAATTTTGTATTGTTTTTGAGTAAATCTATTATTTGTTGGTAATAGGACTGACTGCTTTATTTTTAAGGTCAACATAATTTGGTGGCCGGTATGGAGATCCAGAGAAGATTCCTGAAATCTCTGAGGCTGACGAGCAAGCAGGTAGGTACAGGGTCCTTGCTCTGAAAGACTATGGGGAAGGGTCCTTTGGTGCAGACTCTCTGGTGATCATTTTGAGAATAGCCATCCAGAAATTACAGCCTCATACCTTCTGACCCAGAAATTCCACTGTTCAAAATTTTCCTCTAGTAGTCCTGGCCTCGTGGCTCAGTTGGTTAGAGTGTCCTGCCTATGTGCCAAGGTGGTGAGTTCATTCTCCAGTCGGGGCACATACAAGAAACGACCAATGAATGAATCCATAAGAGGAACAACTCTCTCTCTATTTTTCAAATTAATACATGAAATTAAAAGAAAAGCATTCAAAATTTACCCCTAATTATTCTTCCCCATGTACAAAATGAAGTATGTTTAATATATTTTATCCAACATTTATATAATAACATATAATTTTAAAGTTTTCAGTAGAAGAGAATTTGTAAATTGTGGTTTGCTCACACGGTGAAATGTTATACAACATTACAAATGAGTGAGAATATATATTTCATTAAAGAAATAAAACCTAGTAAGGTGG